>JAYRBW010054446.1:0-31789 GCA_036023295.1 Invenusta paracnida | reverse complement strand
CCAAACTTGTTTTATTTTTTCTCTTAGATCTGTCAGTGATGTTGGCTTCAGGTGAGCAACCGTTTCTTTCATCATGCGCCAGCAATTTTCAATCACGTCTAAATCGGGAGAGTTGCCTGGCCATGGGCTGAGTAATGTGTACCCGTTGTCGCGTGACCATGTTGTTAGCCAACGTTGAACGGCTTTCGCTTTATGAGCAGGAGCTCCATCCTATTGAAATACGGTACAGCGTCGAAGTGGCATCCATTGGGATAGTTTGTCTCGTAGCAAAGGCAGATATGTAGCAGCAGTCACAGTCGTCTTCTAAGGGATAAAATGCAATGCAGCTCTACCATTGGAACTGATGGCACCCCACACCATCACAGTAGGAGAATGTTTGACGGTAGGTGTCACATATTTTGATGAATATCGTTTCCCCCCTGGGCGACGAACAAAATGTGTGTAATTCTGAAATTGTTTTACAGTTGTCTCATCCGTAAATAAAACTTTAGTCCACTCATCTGTCCATGTCTGGCAAATAGCATCCGATCACGAACATTCTTTTGACTCAGATTGGGTTTCTTTGCAGGCCTGTACGCTTTCAAACCGAAATTAATTTGTAAGCGACGCTGAATAGTTCGTCTCCCCACTTGAATATGATCAGGCAATGATGATTTGATAAACATTGAAGTAGGGTTGGGATTGGAAACAGCCATTTGTCGTATTGCATTGTCAGTGCGAGGGGTACAGGGTTGCCACTCGTCCGTTTTTTGAACAATTGTCTGTTAAAACAAACGGACGCTTAAATTTATAAAACTATTTTAATTATATGTTCCTTTTACAGGTTATTTTCAAAGTTTCAAGATTCAAAAAGTATCACTAATTGTATATATGTTTGTTAGATATCATACAATGAAATTCTATAAACCTAATTGATATCTGGATAATAATTATTTCATTTTTAAAAACAATTACATTGCATTACCTATTTTAGATACGTACATATTTAACATATTATGTCTTTTATCTTTTATTTCCTTCAAAATACATACCTATGTTTATCTATTTACCATTACTTTAGGAATTGTAATAATGGTTATTATTGGTATTTTTTAGGAGACTACTATTTTTTTAATAAAAGACTACTAAACTATTTATCATGTCAAAATCAACAGACATTATTGATACAATTCAAATAAATTATTCCATAAACATATGAAGAATTACATGTTATAATTTTTTCATACTTATTGTGTACTAACTTACTGCTTTTTAGTATGTTATATCAATCTGACAGACAGACTTGTATATAATACAAATTTCGTATAATATATATACTATTTTATAATAAATATTCTACATACCATGTTCTTAAAATTTACACTTTTTTATGTAGGTAGGTATATATATTATATTCTAATACATACTTCAAAAGTACTAAAAAATAATCAATAAAGTTGTTAGTACATATATGCATATAAATTCAAAAATTTTGGGGGTATGTTTGAAATCCTACAAAAACTGTTACTTATATATTAATATTTCTTATTCATTGTATATTATATTTTAAAATATAACTGACACAAGCAGTTGGACATTTTAAATAACACAGCGTAAAAACTTGTAATTTAGCCCAACAAAGTATATAAGCAAATATTAATTTTAGGTGCCTTTAAATGCAATCCAAGCTTTTAAAATCCCGAAATAAAAGGGGGCTTCGCGCCATTAGAGACTCGGCTCCCGCCTCGCCATATGGTATGCGGATTATGAGATTGTCCGTTATTTCTATTTTTGATGGTGGCAACCCTGTATAATATACTTTCATTAACTTAATACATCACAAACAAAAAACCTCTTCGATAAATTTGGACTATACAGCAAAAGAACTTGTTATATATAATAGTATTTTATTACTAACTTCCTGGATATTGTAAATAATATGCACTTTTTGATTCATATGAGTCATAATTCTATTTACAGATCATCTGTGAATACAGATACACTCCTTTGCATGAGTGATCATGTTTTACTTCTGACGAAGTGCATACCTAACTCGTATGAGTAAAAAATCAAATCACCTGACATGTTTGTAAAATGTTTACCTCTTTAACAAGCACAGCATGTACAGCCTGCACTATGATCTGCAGACTACATCGCACACTAATCACGTTTCATTCCGAAGGGAATGTTTATTTACTTTCTAGTATTGAATTCACTCAACCACACGGTATCATGTCAGCTGCCTTTTTAGGTACACCTTCAACTCTCTAGTCCCTTTTCATCAACTGCATCTCTGCCCTAGGGTAAGTGTGACTGTATCAGGATACACACAGTCAGATATCTAAATTTGTTTCTCAGTATACGATGTCATTGGGTACACATCGCAAAGTACTGCGCAAAGTATCCTTTCGATGTGTTTGTGTACCCTATATTAATATTATTATATAGTAATATACTGTTCAACTCTAAATATCAGATTGGAAAACTTTTATTACACTGTTACTCCTATATCTTTCAAACATAAATATTCGGACATTGGTTTTAACCCTGAAACAACTCAGGCATGGAATTGACCAATGATATCTTTCCTTGATACCCCATGAACATCTTTAAAAATGTAAGCATAATCGTATTATAGTACATACACAAGCATAATATGGTTATACAGTTCTTACTTAGGTGCTTAATATCCCGTAGGCTATTCTATAAGTCATACAGATAATATACAGTTATCCTTTAATTTGTCTTGTTACTTTGATGCATTGGAAGCTAGCGTCAATGTCCACTAATATTTTGACCTCCAGTTTACAAAGACAACCCCTTGGAACCAGCAGCTGTTATCCTCTAATAATGAATTATATCGTCATAATCGGGTCAGTAAACTGGAACATCCATTCAGTGCAATGATTCCTATTAATTTAATCTACACTGTCATCTAACCTCCCACCGTAAACGTCATGTCAGAAAAGTTATTTTTAAGTTATTCGTAATCACTTTTAGCATGATGAGGCCGATGATAAATAGCAGTTAAAAACACAGCCACTTTTTCTACGTCCTTAGTCAATCATGTAAGTGGGACAACTTGTATGTTTCAAAAGCTACACAGCAGCTGCTATATGTAGAAATGTTAACGGTGTATATTATATTATAGTAGTGTTAAAATTAGTAAAATTAAAAGTTAAAATAAAATATATTAATTTTTGCCGAAAGGCTTATCAATACAGAACGCTGGCTACGCGCGCGGTGCTTTAAAAAGTCGAAAAGTATTAAAGCTTATAAAGCAATTTACATTTAAAATGGCACAGTTCCGCGCCTCAAAATTCTTAGAAACCTTTATAAGATTTAATACTTTTTTTAAATACTGCCCGCTTTCGATGTGAATTTAGGTCTTAAACCTCACGTTGTCATCAGTTATAACCATTTTCTTATTATTTATTTAAATAAGAATTAGTAAAACTTTAATTTAATTCAAGGAAGAATTTTTTGTTTTTGCACGCGCACACACACACATAATAAGTATAAAACAGTTACTAATAAACTACTAATGGGTTCCTATGTAAATATTCGTGTAAATGATATACTGTATAACTCCGTAGAAATATTATCTTTAAATTATGATTTTTTAACTAATGAGAAATTCACGATTGGAAAAAATGTACTGTTTCTTTGCGTTATTCGACTAAATTATTAATTAATTATTATTACCCACCAATTTTTTCTAGGTTACAGAAGTACAAGACTAGGGAATATATTTGCATAACTAGTATGTCTATTTATCTTAACGAGTTGTACTTCATGCATATTCATACCTGGGCGCAATATTGTTTTACATTGTTGTATATACCGAAAAAACCTACCTTCATACATATTAATTAAAAGGTATCAACCTTCAAACAATGTCATATGGTAATAAGCACCTGGATTTCCCTTTGATCATTTCGCAATGCACTTTTATCGGGCACTAAAATATGTGTTCCAACTTTGAGAATCTTGTGACTACAATCTCTTGACACATGTAGTGTAATGTATTTGTTTTTCATCAGTGGATTTTCACATGATTAGTATGTAGGTATGCTATTGTATGTTGACTGTAATATATTGGACCTATTCTTGACCACGGTATTATGCCATATAAATACTTAGTAACTGTTTGCAAGGAACTGTCGAAAACTGTATACTGTAAAAGTATTTTTCAATATCTTAAGTTAAATATCAGCAATGTGCTTCATAGCTATAACCAACCATTATAATGTATAATTTTCGATCAAATTTATCTTATTGTCTGCAGTCATCAATAACTGCCTTCTTTATTACCTAAAAGCTGCTTTAACTGTTATTACCACAAGGATATAATGAAAATAAAACATCTATATTTACAGTAAATGAAGTTCACCATTTCCCTTGTGTTTTATCATTGATATACCAAATAAATCATGATAACATGGTAACAAATAAAATATTGATTAATCAGTTTTTATCACATTTAGTTAAATGTTTTTAATATACAAGCATAGTACTCATTATTACTTCTAGCTCCATAGAGTTTATCAAAAATAATTACTTTTCTCGGTTAGTAATAACGCAGCATTTAACACACGTTTAACCATTACACTTAAATTCTCTTCATTAAAAACCTACATGGGTATTTCCAAGCTTGTAAATGCTAACTTCTTGTTTTTTATAACTTGCACGATCGGGAATATGTTAACATACATATATTGTATAGAACACATAACGATTCTAATAATGTTAAATTCTCATTAGTATGATTTATAGTACCTACATGGCTCATATAGGTCAGTTATCCAATATTCTCTGTTTGAATTCAGTTTACACCTGTGCTTTACATATACTTCTAAACCTGTAAAATATGATATTGCGCTGCCTATAAAACCAACCGCTAAAGAACTTCATAGTATTATAATACAAATTTCCGTGTTGCGTTTTCACCATGAATTAATTATTTTTTTAAATGAATACTAAGTATGTAACAGTCCACTTGTGGTACTTTTATATGCATAATATATACCTGCACTTTAATTTTACCATTTTAATTTTGTGCCTCATATTGATTTGGTTGTATGGAAGATTTTTAAAATAGCTTTTCTTCACAGTTCATTAAATGTAAAAGCTTAAAATTCATATTTATATTTTATCCTATACATATTTTACCACTTTGATTTTTTAAATAAAATTGAATGCTCGATGCTTGCAGTTGAAAATTAGAACTTTTTGTGATTTCATGTTCATAGTTTAAATAGATTCATGTTCACACAAATGACCATATTATTGTTTAAAAAAAACTATATCCAACTATGTAAAATCTATAAATTATTATTATACTGTATAAATTGTAATAAAAAAACATTATTCTAATTTTTTACTATGTCAGTACAAATTTCCAAATATTCGGGATACAATATTTGTATGTATTTTATATTTACATGTAGGGTGATAACATATATATTTCAAAAATAATGATTCAAGTATGGAACTGTAAGTAACAATTGTTGTAACAAAACAAGTTTTTTTCATATTATATTTTATAATTTAGTTATATAGTTATATATATAGTTAATCAATTTTATCAATTTTATATGTTTATAAATTAGTTTATAAAAATAAGTTTAGTAAATTATATAATAAAGTTCTATCTTAATTTCTTACTCTTACCTTAACAGAAAATTATTCCGAAATGATTTTTAACCCATAGGCGATCCTTTATTTTTTATGAGAGTATAGTAGGTGGAATATTCCAGCTGTGTAAAACATGATATTTTGATCGATAGCCTTTTATATATATTACATTTTAATATCATGACAGTCAAGCGCACAAATGGCAATGTTTGCAAAAATGTATTTCCAGTTCACAGCTAAGAAAATTTTTTTTGAGAAACATTATGTTTTACTTCTTTTATGACCTTCTTATATGACCTATAGGTATAGAATAAACACGCTCCTTTTATTTTTATATACCATGTTCCCTTCCTATGACGCTAATTCCGAATTGTAAGGTTTATGTAAGCCTAAATAACCATAACTTTGGTCAGTCATAAAACAGAATCATTTATTTTTATAAAGTTATGCTTTGTCCTGTGTATTAATCACTACACTATATACACATTGTATGTCCTAAAAGTGTGTTTTCTAACGAATTTTGCTTCAATATCGCTGTATCTACATATATACGAGTCAATGTAATATCTTCTGTTATATAATATGCTATCATGAATGAAATGCTCTTATTCTAAGCTTTAAAATAAAAAGGAACTA
Organism: Invenusta paracnida; assembly: GCA_036023295.1. NCBI lineage: Eukaryota > Metazoa > Platyhelminthes > Proseriata > Coelogynoporidae > Invenusta > Invenusta paracnida. Next base: position 25,537 of record JAYRBW010054446.1, on the reverse strand, counting down.
AATGTATTGATTGCAATGGTTCTTTTCATATTTAAAATTCAAACTAAATATTATATTCTTTTCTCAATTTAATACAAAGTAGATTTTTGCTTTTATTGTTATTTAGGATTATATTCTTCAATTAATTACTGTGTAACATGTTTACTCTTTTTATTCTACTATCATGGCAATTATTATTTGAATTACACTGAATTACACAAAAATTGTTTAATCTGTATGGACATTAATAGGTAATTAATTAATTATTACCTATAATGGTAATTATGGCACTTACGAGTAGATAAACATTTAGATAAATTTATAGAAATAGATATTGTAGTTTAGAATATTATATATTGACTAAAAATAAAAGGAGAAATTGCATACAACAAAGTTTTCCAATAGTTATTTATAATAGTTATTTATGATAGTTATTTATGATTTTCGTCGTATAGGTATTGAATTATTTCCATATTTTGTATGTACATTTTTAACAGATTTTTCTCTTTTCATTAAACTTGTTATTAATTTAATCAAAACAAAAATACAACGTCGCAAAAAAGCCAATAAACGAGCTGCTCAAAATGAAAGGTGAAGATGATATTGATGATATGAAATAGAGCTAATACAGAAATTGATATAAAAAGGGCGCCAAGATTTAATGGTTACAATGTTTACTGCAAAAAACACATATAGAGATGAATAAGTAACATAATATAATCTTATTCATATAGAATAATCTTAACTGCAAAATTCATAAAAATATAAAATAAAAATATGTTGGCAATGGAACATTTTAAAGAAGCAATGAAACTTACTTAATTAGGTACATGTTTAATTATTAGATAATAAGCTAATTAATAAAAAAATATTACAATTTATACCATTGTTACAATTTTTTCTTACATTTTTTGTTTTTATTTTTATGAATTTTGGTTTATATATTCATATGTAAATACGTTATTAATAAACGTTATTCATTTAAATATGCATAATTAACAGTAAACGTTGTAAAAATCAAATCTTGGCGCCCTTTCTATATCAATTTACAACGTAAATATTATTATTTTTTATTTATAAAATTCTGAAATAATACAAAAAATATTTTTACATGTTTTGTCGCTTTGATTTTTCTCATAATTAAATTCAAAAGGAATTATATCTTTTCTAAATAGTATAAGTTTTATGAAATGTCTTAGATTTTAGTTTAAACGCTTGAATATGGAAATTAAATATTTTTATCAAACTAAATCCTAAAAATATCTTTCCGTACCGAAATTGTTCGTTTTACTTCGAAATAGTTACATATTGATTTAGTCTCATATTATTTTCTGTCTAAGTAATAGTTATACAATATAAATGTATTGGGTATGAAGATTTATTTTCACAATTTTAAAATTGTGAAAATCCCCATACCCGTGGATTTCATTTTTGCGACGCTGTCGTTTTTGTTTAGATATTAAGAAGAAGAAGAAACAATTTTTCATTTAAATTGACCCCTTTTAAAAAATTATCTAGAAACTTTTTCGAAAGTTCATCTTAGGTGCATTTTGTTCCTTAGCATTTTTCGATTACGCTGATACCAAAAATGAGCTTTTTAATGCACTCTAGCCTAATTTATTAGCGGTCAAAGATAGGCCTATATTCTCCTTAGCATTAATGACTAGTCGAGCTCTTAACATCTCTTAATCTTATTGCTGACGCTCTTGTTCTTGGCTTAACGATGCTACGGCATCGTCTAATTCCATAAAAATATTTCTTGCTTTTAGCTGTCTATAGAGAATAATTAGTTATCCGATCTCTATAATGTATTCATTTTCTAAGTAACAATTTGTCGGATAGCTTTATTTAGATGAAAGTTACTTAATATCTAGAAACTATCTATTTATACTATAAATCGGATTAGATTTCACATCTGTATACAATTTATCAACTGATATAAAAAATCCAGCTAAGATATTTTTATTGAAAATAAATCGGCTTAATTTATCTATTCTTTTAAAATAAATTTACTAATATTACATATCAATGAAGGACTTTTTATTTGTTTTAACATCGGCTTATCCTGTTTTTCTGTAAGACTATAATAAGCCAATAATTTCTTGAAAATTGATGATTTCCCACGTGTTCCACTTATTGTGTTCCTAGTTATATTTAAAGAATAGCACTAGTTGGAAGATCCCCATATTTCTATTTTTATATTATCTTTATATTATTTTAATATTATCTAACTAGTACCAGCAAAAGTTACCGAAATTCAGATGTTTGACACCAGTCGCAAAGTTACACGCTGATAAACAAAGTAATCTGATTGGCGTAAAAATATATTTTTTCTTACGACCAATATGAAGTTTTTGTTGATTCTATATAAGAGTCTCGTTTAGAAAAGAAAAACGTTAGTCATTTTTCTTTATATGATTTTATTCCTTTGATTTCTTTTACTTGTAAACTCTAAAAATTTGAACAATACAAAAATATATACATTTGATTTATTTATTTCCAAGTTTTCTCGATATAAATTAGTCTTAGAAATCAGTTCAAGTATAAATTTTATTCGGTTAACCTTTTATCTATAACGAAATACTCTCGCATTTATTGGGTCGGACCACCGAAATATACGTTGTATAATATAGATTAACCCTATAAATTTCTAACAAGCCACCAAAATCCATATAAACTTTTGACCCATTGATATCTTAATTAGCTTCTCTAAATTGTCAGACTATTCTACTTTAGTTTAATTAAACAGGGTCAAGTTATGCTATTATAGTAAAATAGAAATAAAGTCTCAATTTTTGTTTTCTTCGCTAGCCTTTATTAAAACGGATATGTAACAAAACAATTCTAATAAAAAATACTATCTGATGCAGCAATATTTACTTTAGACATTAGACACTAGACCATATAGCAGTTGAAATTTTTGCAATTCTGGAAACCAAAGCTGTTTTTTGACAGCTTACATGATAACTAGTTAGTTTAGAGTTAATTATTATGTATAAATACATTTTCCCATTTACATAACCTATAGGAAATATGGTTTACATTAGCTTATCTTACAAAGCTGAAAGTAACAGTTTATAAGGCTCAAAAGAATTCCAGTCTATATTCAATATACATTTATATTTCATGTCTTCTGATAGGCTCCGATCGAAAACGAATTGCGCATTAAAGACCTACGACACCGCGAGTATGAATTTCCGCGATCCACCCAGCGGACGCTGAGTACCCCAGCAACCGTTCAGGCTAATCGAGGCATAATCTTCTCTCTTGATGAGGAGAGAGAGACACCGCCATTGTCACCACAAACATCTCCTTCAACCGCCTTTTCTTGGTGAGAACAGAGGAAGGGTTTTAGCCTTTAAAACATTTATACAAGTTTTAGCAAACTTAGAAATAAGTACATATAAATGAATACTATCATAGAAAAAATATGTAATGTCTTGTCTTTAAATTTCGACCTTATAGACTGTTTGTATATTTACTTTTCCTATAACTATACATTCCGTAAATATTATTATAAAATATTATCACAAGCATGTATAGAGCGTACTTTAACAATACAGTTACATTATTTATAATCTGTTATAAATTAGTTTACATTTTATACTAAATGTAAACTAATATTGAAAATTCTAAACCACCGTAATCTGTTACTCCCATGTATATATTAATCTAACTAAAATGAATTTACTATAATTACATAAACCAAATTGTACACGCTAGCTCTCTACCAGTCACAGCTAATTGCCAAATAATAGGCGTCTTGCACACCGAGCTATATTCGAAAGGCCTCTTAGTTACCCATGACACGGTCACACTTGATTGACCGCTTCGTTAATCGATACTGGGGGCAAAATGAGGCCAAAAGCTGTTTTTATATTTTTTATGAGCATTATATTATAATGAGCTTCAGTTGTAATATCCATATAGATGCCTTCTTCTCTTATAATATGTCATGTTAACTTACGTAACAAAGGTATCTACTTCTACAGTCTTCTAACAGATAAAGAAATACTTCCAAAACATTTTTACTTAAAACTGGTACAATTATTTTTGAATTTTATAGTTTCATATGGAAAGGAAATATCATAAAGAAATGATACTATAATTCATCAAACGTTTTACACATCACTAATAATTTCCTTAAACATTTATATTTTCTACGACTCAGTTTCTAGAACATTATTTTATTCTCGAAATTTACTTTGCTTACACTAATTGTGGCATGCTTTTCTTTTAATCCCATCCGGTAATTATACGATATTTAGTCTCAAGCATTTTTAAAGATTTATTCTGGTATCTGTTAAAATTACTATATAAACTTTTATCACAACTTGTACAATATTGATGGAATCTACAACTAATTACAAAAAGCAAATTTAGCAGTACTTATTGTAAGTGATATTTGTTCTATATTTTTATATATTATATACATTTTACACTTTTATTTTTGTTATAATTTATATTTTATTTTTAGAGTGTCAAATTTGGAAACCTCAGAAAATCAATATTTCACTGAATCATTTTTATTATCAACTGGACCAAAATAACGTTTACTCATTTGGCTCATTTTTAATTATATTTGACAAAACTGCAACACATTACCTTAAAACGCTAAATATTGTACACTGAAAAATTACTGTAGCGCCATATAATTTTATTTACTAAACATTTACTACTTATATTTTTAGTATATTGTTTTTCGTTTTATTATTACTTGAAATACGATTATATTTATAAATAGTAAAAAAAACTATACTAGAGATAATTAGCTTACTTTTGTAACACAAACCCACAAACCTTATTGTTTGTTTAAGCTATTTACATCATTTATTTATTTATTTATTTCATTTGTATTAATATTATTGTATTTTTCTAATAATAAACCTCTAACAATATATACGTATAGATGCATATGATTCCATTTTTTATAATGTTATGATATTGATACGGCACTTTGTTGCTCATTGAGGACCATTATTTTATTTAAAACTATGCAGATATACCTATGAAATACACTTTAATGGCAAATTTGCGGTGTAATATTTAAATACTTTAAAAGTATAATAATGTGAATGCTATAACCAATTATAGTTTTTCAACTACATATTTTTATTAATTTATACTTTTCCTTTATGGCATGTACCATTTATTTTTGTAAGTGCTGCTATTTTTTCTTGTTAAACTACTCATCCACATACACAAATACATTTCTTATACATATTCTTATACTATTTTAATATTATTCAGCATTTTATTAATTAATTTAACATTTTCAAATTAACTATATAACCGGTCAATATTTAATAATTGCTATACTTTTTTGTTTTTTATATGTACTTCTACACTTCTGATTCATAATGATTTCCAACTTCTAATTTATCTTAATAGTTGTGACATTTATTTATTTTTCTATTCTATAAGAAAAATATATACAAATTATAGCCTTCCTCTATTGACAATAAACGTTAACATTTTAATTGTTTTTTCCGCAAGTCTGGCATCGACAAAGAATTGCATTCATAAATATTTTTATTATCTGGAATCATTTATCTTGATCATTTATTTTTACTTTTTTGTGTAAAATACTATTTTTGAATTCATTAAAAAAAATATTGACATTGAAGTTTTATTAATATATACACGATAGCCTCTTAATGTTTTTCAGATGATGTATTATGAAATTACGTCATTAATACTATAATTTATATTGATAGACATATATAGACTTATTTTTCTGTACTTATCACTTCGTTTAATAATTTTATTAATTAATAATACTTAGACATTTTACTTATATTTTCTAATAGTATTGAATTTTACGTCAACGTTTTCAAAATTAATGCTTTTTATTTTTTATTAATAATTTCATATCACTGTACAAACGAATTTAAGTCTAAGTAATATTTTAATTAATTAATATTTTGTCATAAAAAAAATATTTTTCATCAGTTATTTCACTAAAGTTATACCAAATATTCGTACGCAGATTCCAAAATAATAGATATACAACTTCAAGAGGTATTGGGTCAATTTTTCGTAATTTGAGTATATAGTTCATTGTACTATTTTATTTTTATATTACAAACTGAAAATTAAATTCTGACATTTCAGTTTTAATTGGTAATAGACAATGTCACGTAAAATTATGTGTATATTATACATATGTTCATTATTAATGTGGCTTAGTATCAATAAAATAAATATATTTTTTACACTATTATAAAAAGGATTAATAATAACTTATATATCAATAAAAATAAAGCTTGCACTACTCAAGCAAAATGTTATAATAAATTAAACATCTTTGACTTAAATAAATTTATTTATTTCTATCATTTTATTATAATATTCTAAAAATATGCAGTACAATCGTAAACAGTAAAAACGATTAAAAATATTTATAACCATTATGCATATTGTTGAAAGGTTTTCTAAAAAATATATATACTTGCCACCCAAAACTTTCAATGCTCCATTTAAATAATTACTTGGATGAAATTAGGATCAATGTCGGAGGTCAGAGTTTTGGGGATAAGATTAAACTTTCTAATAGAGTAGAGTTTTGACATTTCGCATATACTTAAAAGATGACGTTTTGTAACATATTCCATTAAAAAATTGTCAGAATATTTTTTTATTATAAAATGATAGGTAAAAATTGTTTTCTTTGTAGAGATCCACAGTAAATCTTATATTGCACTTCGTGATTTATTAGAAGAAATTAATGAGTGCTCAAATCAGAATGTAATCGTTTCAAAAATATATGCTTTTTATAAAAGTTTGTTTTACTCATTTTTAGGGTATGGTCACGTGACCACCTCGTTTGGTGCGCAATAGTGAATATATTTAGTCACGTGACCACCTCGTTTCGTGTGCAATAGTGAATATAGTCACGTGACCCCCTCGTTTTATGCGCAATAGAATATATAGTCACGTGACCACCTCGTTTCGTGTGCAATAGTGTATATAGTCACGTGACCACCTCGTTTAGTGCGCAATAGTGTATATATAACGCTAAAGTTTATTTTGAGAAAAGTTATGAAAGCGATTGTTCCATTTGTACATTTTAAAATCACAGTAAAAATAGAGGGTGGGAGCTTTACATGGGTAGGGTTAAAAACGTAGGCTTGACAACTAGACAGAGCACTCGTTTGTCAAAAGGGAAATTTGGGTTTTGGTAAACTAAGGCTAGAAGGGAGGTAGACGCTATAAATGTAAAATGGTATTTACAATCCTACATATTTCAGCAGCTATTTCAACTAAAAACTCCAAATTTTGCTCAAATGTAGACTTTTGATAGCGCTATAAAGTAACCTTGAAATTATTTAAGAAGTCAACGATTTTCTGATAGTGGCATAGAAAAAAACTTTTATTATTGTAAAAAATCTGGTAAACTAGGTAACTTGCTAGAAATTTTGTCCAAATACTATAGCATAATCTCTATAGAGTCTTACTGTGTTAGAATGAAATTTTATGATCTTTTGAAATATATATAATACTTGTAAATGTATATTCGTACAAAATGTTAAGTAATTTTTTATTGTAATGGAATTGATGTTTAAACTTCGTTGTATTAAGCAGAAATTTCATCAGCCCGAATCCTTCCTCCTATGTATGGTATCTTAATTCTATTAGCCAGCGTACTGCATTCTCATTGGAATGATGATTAAGTGGAGGACTACTATAGAAATGTGTAGTAGTCCTTGGATTAAGTTACATCGTGCTTTTACACTTCACTCTAACGCATTGCATACATCTGTCTAATTGATGTTTCGAATGTCTATTGTTTAAACCAAAGATAGGCTTTTTTCATACAGATCTATGCATAATTTTATTTTAAAGGTATCATGCTTTATAAATCTAGATATTTTGTAAAATTCTTTGATTTGGAAGTTTCTACAGTTTAAATTTAGCAATAATTACATAATAATATTAATTAACATAAAGAAATTGCTTACGTAATATTTATATATTTAATTTGATTATTACGTATGACTACGAAAAAGTAAACTATTTCAATTTCCCTTTGTACGTAATATAAATGATAAAAATAATATATTGACATATTACATAATATGTATTATTAATGTATTAATATATACATACATATATACTATGCATAATAAATAGATGCATTATTTCATATGATATATTAATCTGTTATTCTACCTATATTAATATATAGCTTGATATTGCTGTAATAAAGTTTTGATTTCTCCATAACGTGTATTTATGATAAATTGTAACTCACAATTACCTACATGTAGCATTCTGGGAGGCAAATTTCCTATACAGGTGGAAGAGGTAATTTGAACTATGCGTCTCTAAACTGGTACAATAGTACAATCAGGGGTTAGAGAAGATTTACTGGATTTTATCCTTAAAAGATGTAACCAAGATTTAAGGAGGGGATATTTGCTTAATTTTCGAACATATGGGAAACACGAATTGGAACAACGTTTGAATTTTTGTCATAAAAAAAGTTGTATAAGTGACTATCCCTTGGGCACAAACACATGAGAGTACATAATATAGCATATATGTATACTTCTATTAAGACACTACCTGTTAAAATATTTAGTAAATGGAGGATTTGAGATTATTATTTAGCCTGACACATCCACCTACGCACACCTTGGAACAACATTTTTTGTTTGATGATGATGGGATCTAGGGCCCATTATGTCGCTTGGATTCGCACCAATTTATACACATCGCGATCAGCTGTACCTAAGTCTGGACTTGCCGGCCGGTTTTATCTCATATCTAACTGGGTTTATGTGTATACACATCTATGCTTGATCTTTAGGTAGTTTCTCAAATGACATCTCTATATTGAAACATGCACTATATACACCGCGTATAACAAGTTTGTAGGTATATAGACATGTAGGTATACCTATGTCATATCTCAGCATTCCCATATTATCCAATATACCTTCAAGTTAGGTGCAAAAGTTGATGTTTTGTAGATACAATTATCTGTAGCCGCAATTTCTATTATAAGCCTAAAAATATAAAGTCCATATGTCGGATATCTCTTGTAAAGTAATTATATGCACGACATATAAAAGCAGAGAAACAAATTCCATCCTATATTTAAGGACTTCTACGTACTTTTTTTTCTTATGTCACCCAGTCAAATACAACTATAAAGTGGACTATTTATGATTTTCCAAAATTTGTCATAGATACATAATTATGAATTATATTATATAATATATATCCATATATATGTATTTTTTGTGTACATAGATTACAAGATATAATATGATGTAGCAAATTATCTACAATAATGTATGAGAAAATTGCAGTAAAAGTTATTATTTTAATTGAGAGAAAATAAATGAAATATTAGTAGTAGATACTCAAACTACTATATTAAGAACTTTAAGTCACATCGAATTTTATTTCATTATGTCAGCAATAACATAGTAGAATAAATGTTAAAAAATGAAATAATGCAAAAACAATTTATCTTTGAACAATAAAAATATAGTAGGATACTCATTTATAATATATACAATTAGTCCACTAATTGGTGTTAACAATTTTTTATACAAACTTTATTATCATAACAATTCTATCCTAACATTTTATAGATACATTCACAGAGCGAAAATGTTCGATCAACTAGAACATATAGTTAGGCAGATAATAATACAGAAACAAATTAATATTATTATGTGAGTATAACAAATCAAGAAGATGGCAAATAAAACTATAAGCATAACAATATGCACATATTAAGCAATCAGAAAAACGAAATCATACATTTTTAAGATTAACAAAACAGCTACATTTTAGTTCAAATAGAGTAGAATTTAATCTAAGTTTATATTCCCCCATTCTATATTGGAAAATTGTAACTCAAAGTTATTGTCGTGTTCTCCCTTTTAAGTTTGTTGGCGAATTCACTGTCCATTGCCGTCAAATTGCACTATGTTTTATTAAAGTTTAGTAGTTTATTCAAATTCATTAAATACATAATATTTTTAGAAATAAACTGTTATCATTTAAAACTAGATTGGACCTAAATTATATACTTACTATCATATAGTAAAATATTAATATCAGCATAATAAATTCACTTTATTTATTTATTCAAACATTATTATCCACTAATATTTTTTATTCATTCTGCAGAATGCCAACTATATAATTGGCTCCTGCCTTCAATCTCGGAGATAATAAGTTCGAATACAGGTACATACTTTTGGCTCTAACTGATTTGCACTGCAGCACTGAACTAATTATATATTTATTATAGTTGAAACACATATTATAGCAATAAATTTATAAGCTTTATATATACTTCAGAATGTAAGGTCGCATCATACCTCTGTGCTATAATGTATTTATAATGTACCTACTTGAGGTGAGCCAACAGTATATTTTAAATATCTTGGTTATGCCATGTTCAATAGTAGCGAACACTTAATATAGTGTTATGTAAACCTAGTAAGCCAGAGCTACATAATTGAGAAAATTTACTTTTCAATATTTTGTAACAATTTTTTAATTGAATCATGCATATTACGAAAAAGTTATACCGGTCATTTTTAATGACTCTCTATATGCAATAGATTCGTGTTCTAAAATAATACTAACTTTAAATTTTATCATTTATAAAGTTTTACATAAAGCACGTTGAACATATCGAAATTGAAATTACCAAGATATTGCTTTTGTAATATTTATATAAGGTATTTTATCAGATGGAGTATGTATATGCCATGTTCAAGGAAGAAAAAAAGTTATACATAGGGAACAATATTTATAGCAGCATTCATAATTTGCAATAATTGTAAATTATAATATTAATTGTATATATATATATATGTACATATACATGGCACTGTATACATGGCGAAGAATTAACTGTTGCTTATAATTCCAAAAACTATGGAAATATCTGGCTGATCAGTTAGTTTTTTATTTTACTTTTTCACATTTTATTAAATAGTATTATTAAAATAATTAATAGTCTTCTTGAAATATATATTACTACATATATTTTACGTTGTCAGGTAATCTATACTATGTATATTATATGTAAAAATATTTAAAAAAATTAATCTCCAACGTAAGTAGACATTTTATATTTTAGAAATTCGATTTCAAAGAATGTAAGTCTATTTATAGAAATATGTACTTACGAAATTTTACACCATATCATTAATATGTGTAATAGTTCTATATATATACATGATTACATATTTTATACTGTATATTACATAATATTTCCAAAATATGAAACAATATATAACCATCAAGTTTTATCAATGCAGAACAAACTAATACATTATATAACCAGCGATCAATATACGAAATATATATACTTTTTACTATTTGAATGAAATTATTCACTGAATATTATATTTTATGAAATAAAATAAAATATTTAAAAATAATTCAAGGTACCATAATACATGTTGTACGTGTAAAACTACTTCATGAAACATACCTAGTTACAGTAACCATGTTTATGAATTCAAGGAATATCCTCACGTTAGAGTAGTAATTTGGGATATATATATATAGTTATCTACTTCGATTCTTTATCTCGCCAGTATTATATATTGTTATTATTATCTCTACAATCGATTGTCACACTTGCAGTTGGTGAATTGGCTATATCATCAAAGTTAATTGCCTACTCATATTTATTTTATATATATATATATCTAGCTCAGCAACAAAAACTTGTCTAAATATATTTAAATAAAGACTACTATTTAAAACTGACACGCTTATAAAAGGCAAATATGCCATGAACTTGAGGTTCATAACCTGTATGCGCGAGTTGAAACATCAAAATGACCGCAATAACATTTGAAACATGACTAAATGAGGACGGGGGAGTCTTTAAGTAGTCTCGAGATTACCACATGTAGCTCTTGTAAATAAAACTTTGTATTTGACTACATAAGTGCATAAAGGGTTGAAGGATAGGTCAACTGTAAACTGACTTTGAGCTTGCTGACAGCTCTTATACAAATACAAGCATTTGACAGTTAATTGACACCTTATAATAAAGACGTTTTTATTTGGTTTTGTTTATTGTTTATGCCTATTTTAATATTAGTTTGCTTCTTTCATAAATATAATTTTATAAAGTAAATACCTGAAAAAAATTATAATAAATGTAATTTATGTAGTATATATTCTCATTAAAATCTGTATGGTTATTTTATAAAACTAATTTTAGACACTAAATTTTCGATGACTGTGTGATAAATGCTTTTCTATAATGTATAGTTTCAACTATTAATTACAAATAATACACATATATAAACTTGTATGTAAATTTCATATGCAGGTATATGTATAATTGCTGCTAATAGTTATTATAACATTATTTTTATCGGGTTTTTCAGTAATTACTATTCCCTAAACTTAAAAAAATCCTTATTTTGTTTACTGGAATATAATCAAATATATTAATTATAACCATTGAAATTAAATATACATTAAATTATTCAGAATAAGATACAAAAACAAATCTGAATAGCAGTATTGCATAATATTGTACTTGTATAATGATATTGATTACTTGAATAAAATATAATTATTAACAGTTATTGTATAATTAACATAAATAAAATGTGATACAAAAAGTCAACAACATCGCAATAACAAAAAAGAGATGATCTTGACACACAAATAAAATTAAACTGAATTAATAATAGCATGCATTTAAATTAAAAATATATTAATTATATATGTGACCATATATAAAAATAATAGTTCAACAATTCACGAGTTAAATTAGTAATTGTACATCTTCATAGTAATACATATATGTAAGTACGGGAATATATATATATATATAATATAGTACAAAGGACATAAAAAATAATATTTACAGCAAAATTATGTATATCCAGCGAGTAACTAACACAAAATAGTTTGAATAACCGATAACTGAAAATCAGACACTTATATATAATAATTCTTTATTTGAATTATTTGAGTCAAAATTTTGTTTAAAAATGTCGCTCATATTGTTTCTTGAATCTTCAACGCAGAACTATTTAAATATGTAAATAATTGAAATAACATAAATTGGCCCAGGTCACCTATATATAAAGGTAGAATGTCCTATATATTACAAGATATGTAGGTAGGTGTTACAATAACCACAACTTAGTCTTTACTACCACCAAGTACAGTTCGCATGCGCGCTAAAATGTTCTCCATTTTTAACAATGGACAGTGGCGAGGAGAATTGAGACAAAGGGTCTGTATGCAGTTGAGAGGGTATAAGTTCTTGGATCTACATATAAGGTCAATGCATATCGAAATCTGAATCTGACCACCACTATACAGCTACCACGCGTAGCCACTTGTACATGCTGCTGTAGCCATTGAATCCTGAATACAGGGCGTTAAATGCGAGATACAAGTAATAAAGTCTAGATCGCTGTACAACAAGGACTAGATAAGACTCAATAGATAGAGAGGGGTACTAGCTAGTTGGATAGGTAATTAGGTGGACCAGATATGGTCCAGGTACTTCGGTACTACGCCAGGACAACGTCTACTAACTCGATTACGTTTGTAAATGCACATAAACACAAACAATATGGTATAACTTGTTCTATAAATTTATATCTAGATACCGGCTATGGAACCTCAGAAAAGAAGAGTAGCAACATGTGTAACGCTCGCCCTACGCTCACCAGCTCAAAACAGGTTGCATTGAGAAAAGTTATCTCTGGTACTATGTATATCTTTAAGTAAGATGTTACTGCATGCTCAGACATTTCCAATTTTAGATTGTTCATTAGGCCTACGCTAATCTGCCTAAAGACAAGAAATATCCATCTATGAATACATAAGAAACAGAATAGACATTTATACAATAAGATAATAAAATATAGGATATAGTAAATGTTGTGTAAGTTATATGCTTGTATATACTAAACAAAACAACATAAGTTGGTTAGAAGAACAACACTGAGAATTTATATAATTGCTCAATAGCAAAGCTAAAATGTACGTATAATAGTGTGCAGAAGTGTATAAGAGATACCATGTGGTGAAGATTATCTTAGTGATCAAGATAAGTGTGTGTTACAATATTTCAATTTAGAGAGTATCCAAAATATTTACGAATTAACAGAAGAACAAATTGTACATTAAAATAATATATTATAGTAGATATACTGAGTTATGAAATTATATATATTGTGCATTCATATTATTCATTTACAATATGCATGTTAGCATTAAAAAGTTAAAAAGAAAACTTCAAACATAATCATGTGTTTTTTAGCGAATATGTGTGTATTTTAGAGTTTGCAATTAGCCTATATGTTGGTTGGTATATAACGGGAGCTGAGAAACAGCGTTTAGCGTGAATAAGAGCCCCTCCGCCTGCTATATGCTCAATTAACTCAGATGAAGAGGAAAGAGCGTTGACTCCATTGTCCATTGGAGGGACAGGTGCATATCCGAGGCGCGGTGACCATCTTGAAGGTACCGTGACAGTTGGGAAGTTTGGCTGCTGACCAACGGGAAATTTGGTTCATAGCCCCGGTCCCAGAACATCTGTTTCCGGTCCCGGACTTCATGTAGTTTGGCAGACAGGTGACGCAGATGTGATTCTTGGGCGCCAAGTTGGTCACGTGCTTCACCCAAGTTAGGAACTGGAAGGCAGAAGACCAGAATCTATTCGAGGTTTTGCAGTTCGTTGTCTCCATCTCGTACTCGACACAATAGCTGGTGGTAGGGAAAAGTGGTATAATTATACAGATCTAATAAGCCTTTCTGACTTTACAGAAATACTTTTAATCGCATTTCATTTTAAAAGTAGTAATAAAATATATGTTTATATTTGTGAAAAATAAACCATTTGTTCAATTATGTTCATTGATAATATTGTTGAACTACAAATATATTGAAGATATTGGCAATACTGTCTTTGTATAATTCCACTGGACGACTTCAAAATTTATAGAAAATCAAGATAGAAAATATGCGAAGAAAATTTAAAAAAATCTATATTTAGCCTAAAATACAACGAAAAATAGTAATTAATACGATAATAAAAGTATTTCAATTTTTAAATAAATTTCACCACAGACATTTTATATACGCGTTATATCAATCATTTGGTCAAATGGTCAAGTAGCTAGCCTAATATTCAACTAAAATGGATTTCAATTGGCTGATAAATGCACTCAGTTTTCTATTTAGCAATTCGATCTTTCCTACAGAATTAGACAACAAAACGTTCCATCAATAACTAAGATGCAGTATGAAACATTATGACTCCCCCCCCCCCACCTATCCTATCTCTAGTATAGAGAAAAAAGTAATATGTGTTATTCACATGTTTTTTAACTATAAATTGTCCTTTAAAGGCCTACACACAAAGTGTTGTAGTGTGTGTTTAAAATTTAAAATGTCCCGCACACTTAACGCAGCGCGGGGCAGCGTGTCGATTTTCTGCAGAGAGTATATCGATTTTTGCTGCACTGTGTAGATTGCAGGGTGTAGATTGCATTTCCGACGCGCCGCGCTGCGTTCAGTGTGCATAGGCTTTAAGACGCTTCGTAAAAATGCCACTTTTAAAATAACCTTTTTACTATATTTTTCATTGGCATTAGCTCATAGCAAAAATTTAAATGAAATGTTCGTTTCAAAAATAGTGATATCTAAAAAAGAAGTAATTGCGTGTACATTGTCCTTAATGATAAGAAATGGTTGTACGACAAAACAATAGAAAGTCGCCTTCCAAAGAAAACGACCATTCGTTTCTCAATAATTTACATAATATAAGCTATACATGAATTATAACACTTCCTCTCTGTACTTACGGTGGTAAGTTATTCTCTGTTTTGTTCTGCTTGGCGAGAGTTCGGTAGTAGAGATTTCGTCGAATGTCGAATTTCATGTTGAACTGATCGAGAACACGAAACACGTTCCCCTTTGCCGGGAGAAGCTGAGCGGTTTCTAGAGTTGAAAAGATATAGATATATTAGTTATATTATTAATCAATTAGAGATGTAAACTTATAAAATAGGTTAATAGTAAAACAAATTTGCAACAATGCAGATATCGCAGACATCGGATATATGCTAATTACCTAAACAGGCAAATAAACATGAATTGAAATCGTTGGCAATCAAAGTTTATACTAATTACCACTATCCATATAAATTACCAAGCATTTTAAAAGGTTTAATTGGTTAAAACAGAAACATTCAAATTATGAATGCCTGCCTTATTCAAGAATATTTACTCGAAATATTATCAAAATCATAACAATATTTTAAAGGAATTATAACGTAGTAAAAGACACTTTACTTTATGCTTTTATCCAATAATGATATTTAAAGTAACTTGATGCTTTTTTGCTAGTGAATATTTATTTTCTACCTGAATAATCGATCAATTTAATCCAAAATATGCTAATTAGATAAGACTTAATTTTTAGTTTGACATTTTGCGACATTATGCGACATTATGCTCTATATAAGATCTGGACAAGAAAAGAGATGAAATAGAAATATACTTTTTTACTGACTGTTAAATTGCACTCATCTCCCTTTATTGACTACCTATAGTCTACAATCTAGAATATAATCTGATAATCTAGAGAAACTAATTCAGATATCTACGGGTCAGCGATTTAGTCATGTCAGAAAGTAAGGTCATTTAAATGGTTTACCAAGATTATTAGTCATGTATTAAACTCAAAAACAAAATCAAAAATGAAAGTCGAAGGGATATTTCTATTTTCACAATACTTTCAAATCGAGTAACTGACTTATACTTGCTAACTTTCTTGATTTTAGCACTAATAATGAGATTAGTTTAAAGAAAAGTATTACTATAATTACTTTCTACAATGAATTCAATATACAACACCAGCAGTGATTGCGTATAATTACAATTTTTATGTACCTCATTTCTAACTTTGTAAATTGATAAATTTATTGTCACCTAAATTATTTTTTATTATGCATGACTGTAAAAAAAATACAATTATTATCTTAAAGTAAATTTTATATTGTTCTTATTTGCATGTTTATCTACGCGCTACTCAAAACTATCGTTTGAACTCCATGTCCACTACTGCAATATTTACTATTGATAGTAGACCCTGACCTCTAAGGACTCTATTGACATTGACAACCACAGGACAGGGCCGCAGCTGACAAAACTTAGACTCCCGGAGTGCGGGGCAGGGCCGACCTCCATTCTCCTCCTTCCAAAGCACCGCTCGACTTCGGCTCCTCTGTCCAGCGCCACAAGTGTGACTGCATGGGCTCCATCCATTCCATGGGGCCACTGCGCAGTCCTTGGCTGCAGGGAACAAGTCCAGAAATGAAAGCAATTGACAATAAATAGAGCAAAACAGTATAACACGAAAGGATTGAGCTAATATATCAGCGCATAATATAAGCACTTATCCAAATTATTTCATTGATAATTTTTCTTGAGCTATAATAACATTTAAAATATTGACAAGACTAATAGACTAATTTTATCAGACGATTTCGAATATAAAAGATGCTGGAATAACTTATAAAAATACTTTAAATTATAAAAAATATATAGCTGCAGTTACATGTTGTATAGTATAGCTGAACATATAATACAAGATTTGATTATCCATACACATTGAAATAATTAAATGTTATGAATTTTGTTGATGAAAATTATCGTTATTAATAATGGCATTTGCCTTGTTCCACTTGGTTGTATTGTTTTAGCAAATAGTCTAAAATAATTTTTTAAAACCTTATATAAAAACGTAAATTAGTAATTATTTCACTAAAATTAATGTGAAATTTGTATATATTACTAATATGCATTAATTTAATTTATTCATGTTAAATATTTTCTTTCCTTTTAGGAATAGAAATAATGTTCCTGTTTTTACGGTTCCTTGTTTATTTCAAGGAAAGGTATTTAAATATACTTGAATTATAATGAAGTAAAAGTATAAATTAGTAAAAAATTATTAAAGCAACGCATTACAAATTAATCGTTAAAACCCGATTTCCAAATTATAAAATGAAGAATATTGCATTTTAAATAATAGTGCAAATTGTAAATGCAGCAATACAAGTTTATATATGTATTTAATCATTTACACAATATAACTTTATATAAAAGGCTGTAATTAAGACTAAAGAATCTAGGCATATTAATATACGGTCGTTAGATACAAATTTTGGTGTATATATTCTCTTAATTTTAATTTCAAGTTGAATCAAACGCACTTTGATCAAGTTACACTTCTTGGTCAATCTCTTCGGGTTTAGAAAGTAAATTATAGTTACAAAAATATCATGAAATTTAAATAAATTCAAACTGAAATTCTAAGTATGAAATTGTTCATTATGCATGAGCTTTGAGCATACAACTAGTCGGGCTTTGTCACTTAATTACGAGGTACTGAAAAGTTGAAAGATTATCTATTTCATAAAATTATTTGTCAACACTAAAGTTATGTATACCCAATAAACTTCATTACATAAACATAATGCAAAGAACATTTCTTTATCAGTCTTCTGGTAAAGAATATTAGAAATGTTAGAAAAATACCTACATATAATTAACCAATATAAAATTGTTTTTATTTCAGTTTTTTTAAATACACATATTTCCGTGTTATAATAAAAACATTATATTAATAGAGATACTTAACTGTAAATAAATTATATCGAATCATAATAAACGCAAACAGATACTACACATGAATTTGATATATTATTCCGAGTCACACCAATGTAATTCTATGTTCTATTTATATTGAGTACATGTTTTTTCGACCCGCGAAGTTGTTCCGGCTATATCATACTGACCATAAATCAGGATTCACAGATTTTTAGAATTAAGCTCCTTTTACAATACTAATTTTGTTTTTCTTGTTTGGTTTTTGTCTGTAAACATACGAAATATAAACGTCCATTTCGCTACAGTATTACATGTAGTGTTTGTTTTCCGGACACTGCATTTAACCACTCATAAAAATACTGCAAGATACACCAAACCGTTGTTATCAAACCTTTCTTTTCTCAAACCAAATTATGTTACAGACCTAACAGATGTTTAGCTAATGTAAAAAGGAAAACAAAAACAAAAGCTGATATGGTTGTGTGTACATATATAATAACATATAATATATATATATATATATGCCATGTAATAACCAGTGTCACATAAGCAAGCAAAATACTTATATATAAATACAAATCATACACAAAGATTTATAAATAAATAGTACGAAGTACGAATAATAAGCTTTCAGAATTTTCTGAATAATGTTTTCTAAAATAGTTTTTTAATGGTTTCATCCTTTAATAGTTTTATATATTTTACTTAAAATGTATAGCACAAAATTTTTGTTTGAAATTCATAAGTTAAAAATTGAAACAATTTATAAAATATAAGCTTTAATTTAGTATTAAAAATAATTTCTATAATACAGACAATTTTTTTAAATCATGCTATCTTACGATGCTGCGAATATTTAGATATCTAAAATTTATATATAGTAAAGTCCACTTAGTGAAGCTCAATCCGCAAAGGAACTTCACAGTTTCAAGAGGACAGGATAGTAAAAGCTCTGCGCAAAATGAAACTGAACAGTAATATCCCACTGGATAAAACAGACTTTGTTGCCTAACATATGACAGGCAGTTCCGAGCACGGATTGGACTTATAAGTTATATAAATTCGTACCCACTAACGACGAATCTAAAACTGATGTCTTGATCATCATCCGTAGGATGTACGAACTATGGATGGATGGATAGTTAAGTCGCTGAAAAGCTCAGTTCAGACTTGCAGTTTATTTAGCAATATAGTGTGCAGTTATTATAAATTGCTTGATCCGATGTCAATTAGATAAGCTTTATGTACATGATTTAAGTATAAATATTTATCGCTTTAATTGAAAGTGATGTTAATATACATCAAAGAGTAAGATTAAATTTCTAAAAATGTAAGCAAATTTATTGTTGTTAAATTTACTTCAAATATCTAACTGTATGGTGTGTGTGTTATTTATTTATTTGAAG
This sequence comes from Invenusta paracnida, assembly GCA_036023295.1. Classification (NCBI taxonomy): domain Eukaryota; kingdom Metazoa; phylum Platyhelminthes; order Proseriata; family Coelogynoporidae; genus Invenusta; species Invenusta paracnida. Next base: position 5,510 of record JAYRBW010054446.1, on the reverse strand, counting down.
GTGCCGACTTTTTCATTTTTTAGAAACCATAAAGTATATATACAGTATTTTAAAATAAATAGAAGTAAATCGGTAAAGCACATTTATAATAGAATAAAATAGAATTACAAATTAGGCCTTTCTTTGTTCGAGAATTAAAAAACTTAATAGAAATGTCTAACTATTACTGCTTAAGTAAAATATTATTTATAAAAATATAGATAAACATCCTTTCAATAAGCACTTACGAGTTTACCAAATTAATTACAAATATATGAATGTTTATCGTTAGCCATTTTACAGAAAGAGTGATATTTGCGAAAGCTTTACACAGTTGGGTTTAACGGGTTAAAATAATGTCAAAACTTTATTCTGTTCATTTATGTTTACAAACACATGTTTATTACATTATATAAAATTAGAATTAAAAATTTAATAAACTACTATATATTTAGATCTTTGTTTGGAAAATATATGCATAATTTAAGATTTTTTCTGGTATACCCATAATTTATTTATTTTTTATTGTTTTTATACAAAACACTATATTGGATATTATTTAAGTATTGCTAGTTTTAATTTAATTAAGTTCTTAATGTTTTTAATATGTTCTACATATATGTTAATTGAGCTCGTGCCCGTTTCAGCTTCTTATAAGCAAATTATATATAGTATTTTAATCAACTGAAAAAGAATTTGGAATTTTTCTAATAACATCTATATTTTATAAAGATATTTGTGTACTTGTAATAAATAATGTATTGTAATGTGCCTATAATATACATAATTATATGTATAATGAATGAAAGCTTATCAATCTTAATAATTAGTCATCCAGATAGTGGCACTTAATTTGTACACATATAATGTAGATACACATATAAGTATTATTTTTTTATAAATTGATAAATACGTGTGGGAAAAACCGTGAATCAGACAACAGGCTGTCATCAGATGCACATAAGATCAGTCAATCAAAATTGTAAGAGGAATATTAACCAGAAAAGCATATGAAAATTACCTTATTATCACCACCCACTCATATATGCGTAATTATATATATATACTTAATCTGGAAAAGGGATCAACGTTTAACCCTTAGATGGCCAAGATTTTTTGGTTTTCTAAAAATATTCAAAATATCTTATTTTTATTAATTGGTATATATCTTGAAACCGTTAATAATTTTTTACTTAATTATACCCTTAAATAGACTCTTGGACACATTTTAATCTTTTTGCACACGACAAAAAACAATAATAATTAAAAGCCCTAGATAATGTTTCCAAGTCAAAAATAGATATACTACATAGTACTATAAGTATTATAGTATGTTTCTTATCATTTATAAAATATTATCTATGTGTTATTTTAAGATATAATATTTCGACCATAAAACGTGTTTTTTACTTTTCCGATTTTTTCTTAAGTTATTTAGTAAAAAAGTAAATTTATTTTAAGTTAAATAAAAATTAAATATGTATATATGTATATGTATACTCCTGTTATCAATAATTTGAAACAAAAACAGAATATACAATTATTTTAATCTCGATATTGTTAATGTGCGAAAATTTACAGATTTTTGTTGGAATTAATCAATCTAAACATAATTTTATTAACTGGCAAAATCCAGTTAAATCCAATGACGAAAGTTTAAAAGCATAATTAGGCTAACTTTTTTAAACGATAGTATACATATACATAGTTCCTACAAAAAGTAAATATTTCTCTCCCCATTCATTTCATTAACACCTGTAAAATTAATATTGAAAAAATCTAAAAATAAATATTTTACCAGTATAGGAGGCAATATATCTATGTAGATAAATAAATATAATACTATGTATTAATTTAATATAAGGTGACAACATTTATTAACGATATGACATTAAGATCAAAAGCAATAGAATTGACATGTCAAACGCTGAGCCTATATAAAATCAATTTGTTAATATTTTCAGATTTATTATTAATCCAAAACAAGGACAATAAAAACGACAGTTATTAATATGAAAAACATAAAGGAGGAAGAAGAATATTTACTTCAAACAACATAATTGATTATGACATTTACTCACGCAATCGCTTGCACCGTAGATAGTAATCTTGGCAGCAGTCACGAGTCCTGGTACACGATGCATCGCAATAACATCGTCGAATTCGACCCGGCTCTCCAGTAGCCTGTTGAAATCGCTCGTAACTGAAACAAGTACTGTTCTTCCCCGAACAGCACACATTAATGCTACCACGGACACACTGTGCCTGTGACAGCTGGGGCAGCACGATCAGCAGGAGTGTTACCATGAGGAGACCCACGTTAAACAGGTCAGGCCTTGTTGAGAAGGAAGACATTACTTTTATTAACTGTATTTTAAAATAAAAAGTGGAAAGTAAAAGATCGACGCTCTTAAGCCAGTCAAATAATATCTGAACAGAACCATCGGATTACCTCAGATTTATACTCTTTCATCCGCCAATCAGACGGCTTAATTTGAACGGCGATAAATTATACCGCGTAAATTCTAGGCTATCCTGCAGACAAAGCTGTATAGACACTAATCGGCTACTGGTCGGTGCGTCAACAATCATCATGTCATCGAGATCAACAGTCAGCCGACTTGCTTGGGGGGGGGCAAGGTACTGCCTGCTTAATCTGCAGTCACGTGCTTGGCGTGTAGGCTGTATAGACCTGATTGGCGATGTTGTATGAAATCTAAAATGAAAATGAAGAAAGAAAGACAACCAGACGAGAAAGAAATCATTGAGGTGGTGGGTGTGTACTGTGTACTATGGAACAGACACATCGGTGGGCGATAGAGCAGTAAACATACAGTGACCACCACGTGCAGTGGAGTGAAGTGCCACCGAGTACACGGAGATGCTGCCAATATCAACTATGAAAGATGCACAGTCGAGTAAAGAATGACTCAGATCGAATCTACCGAATTAGTTGCTAACGAGTATTCTCAACTCTGTAGTTCGTGGGAGTACCTGTGGTTCTATGCACTGCACTGCTGGGACCACAAATCTTTATAGATACATTGTGTGACTATGCGTAGCTATAATATATATATATATATATACCTTCTATGTATACAAATATATCAGATGATAATAATACTTACGCCGTTACTGAGTGTGTCGAATTTTACCTATTTCATTTTTTAATTAGATAGACTTGTATGCTGATGTATACTTAATATACATACTTAAAAATTAATGCAAATCGATAAATAGTATAAGGTGCATTATTTTAAGCAATAACAATCACATTATTAATATTAATATATATTTTTTAATAATGAGCACCACAAAATGATCTATCTATACAAGTACCTTCAGACGCCTCGACTGGATTTATATGTACCTATACTAAGCCCTTTCGGTAGTGCCATAAGTACTATTCACAACGAACGCGTGCGACGCGGCTTTATAAATTCTATTTGTTGATTTTCAACACCTCTTTTATGTGAATTACCTTATATAGTTTAATACAATAGTCGAATTTTGACGCGCCGCACACGCTCGGTGCGTGGATAGGCTTTAATGATTAAATGAATCATGATCCCTTTAAATATATTAAAATTATATTATATTATCTTAATTTAATTTAATTTAATTTAATTTAATTTAATTTAATAGGAAATATGTTGAGCAACGAAAACAATCTTTCAGATAGTTTAATTTATAAAAGTTGACATGTTTGGCTCACATCAAGACATTTTCAAGACACCTAAAAATAAAAGGTGATTTGGAAATTATCATGCATACATAATACTACGTATTAAAACAAAAAATATGCGTAAAGGTTATAAAAAATTATATAAAGTACAATTCCAAAATATTTAGTCTTAATGTCACTAGCCTTTTCACCAACTTACACTTTTTAATTTTAGCTGATGAATAAATTTACATCCGCTCATCCTAATTAATTGATATTCGTAAGTTTAACCAATTTTATTTTGCTATTTCTGGTGAGCTCCTATTTGACAAAAAAATATATAAGCCAATTGCTGGTGTAGACAAGTTAAATACATTGCTAATTTATTTAAATTATATAATTTTTCCTTCTGGTCATTCTGATTTGTTCGAAGAAGTTTCTTTATGAACCACTTTCCAACTACTCCTTTGATAAACATAATACCAATTCTCAGATTAGATTTTTCTACTAGCTTTATCTTGGCTCTAATACTCAACATCTTGAAAAATAAATGAAAAAATTTACCATTAAACCATTGGCACTTATTTTTCTGCCAGAGGGGACCTTCCTCACAATTTGAAGTCTTATGTTGTATATCTTTTCACATGGCATAATGATCATGACACGTCCTACATCGGTCGCACCAAAAGGCACTTGACTATCAGAATTGTTGAGCACATATTAATCAGGAGATATTTCCATGCTTTTAAATATCTGTCAATATTTTAAAGAAAACTTGTCTTCGAGATAAAAGATCATATTTACTGCAAATCATAGAGTTATTGGTTTCATATACATCGCGTTGTACATTTTTTTATCGATAGAATATCGTTGTATTTTAATGAAGTTTTTATAAATAGGTAACAAATAAATAGTATTATTTTTTTAATTATTAGATTAATTATCAAGATTTATATAATTTTTGCATGTCACACGAATCTTTAAAATATAGTTAGCTACATTTGTATCTAAAATAATTGTTATTACACACTTACTATTTAAGAATTTAAAAGATATTGTATATAAAGTATTAATTCACAAAATCTTTAGGGTAAGAAAATAGTAGTATCAAACTTTTATCAATAATCAAGAAGAGTCACAACTCTATCTATCAATATTCTATGCTGCAAATGATGAAATTTCATTTTTTTTTTGTGAAGCTATTCCCATTAAAAATTTTGAACTTAACTTAAATAATTCGATGACAAATCGTGGTGTATTGTATTTTCTTAAACTGTCAAGAGTTTTTACTTTTGTATTTCCATATTTTTTAGTCTCATGTACCTGCCAATTTTTTTAAACTATAATTAAATAGTAATCTATAATTTTCTGTCCCTAAGCTAATGTTTAAATCAACTTTCATTTTATTAATTGTCTGGAAAATTCTTAGTGCAAGCAAAACTTCTTAACATTTATATATTTATGTATACATTTTAAGTAAAATGTGTCGAAAACATTTATTTCCAAAAAACTTATCGGTCTCTTATCGAGAGATATTGGAGTCAAAAGATATTGAACTATACGATTTATAATATTTATTTAAAAAGTTCTTTTAATGTTTAAATCATTATCAAAATTTAAATGAGACAACGAAATAGTTTATTATAGTTTTATTAAAGAAAGAATAATAATTTAGAGTTATTTTACATACTTATAATGACACCTTTTCCATAAAATATTCTACAATTTTTTTATGAAAGGTTTCATTTTTATATTATTGCATAATGTGTACCTAAATGGATATTATGAAGATGGGTCATTCCACGAACTGTCATTTTTAAAATCTGAAAAATTGATTTTTTCAAGTTAAATTAAAGTTGACTAAACA
>JAYRBW010054445.1:26727-56544 GCA_036023295.1 Invenusta paracnida | reverse complement strand
GGAATTTGACCGAGGGGATTTTGATAGGGGGGAATTTGACCATGGGGATTTTGATCGGGGCGGGGGGGGGGGGAATTTTACTGTGGGAATTTTGACCGCTTTAAAGAGAAAATAAAATCCTATTTCTTAACATTGTGATCTTTTGACAATGATTTTGATCACCACCGGTATATATAACTAGTATTATTTTCTACATTGTTAAATCTATATTTACAATTATCATGCTTTGCAATTAAATTATACTTTATTTATATTATAGTATTAATATAACCCTCCTTTCTATTTAACACTATTCTAACTAATTTTAATGTATCTAATAATTCTAACTATTTAATGTTTTTCAAATTTTTTATTTTCTGCCTTTTTAAAATTCTGATCCCGCATTGGTTGCGCATTCTACTACTAAAATCAATATCCTAATCTTTCTCGAGAGCTCATAATTAAGAGCTGGGGAAGGGAGGGTTCGAACCTTTGAGCGCAACTCGGGTGTTGCGGACATTCCCCTCCAATCTATGGACCGCCTCAGAGACATACTCCAGCGTGAGGTCTGTCCTTTCGGCCACGGCAGCGGACTCCTGGTCCAACAGGCGGACAGAGTCGTGCAGGGACGACTGGCGTTGGTAGACCTCTTCCAAGCGGTACTGGAGAGACTCCACTCTGAAATAAGAGGGAGTTTAAATATGGAGGGTCGAGTACAAAGCACTAAACCTCAAATTTATCTGATTATTACACCTGTCACGGTTAAATTTCTGGTCATCTTTTAGTCTTTGCTTAATATTTCTCACTGGGATGCCTGATTCTGCTGCGTTTAAAGACACAACTAGTTTCAAATAATATGACCCACTTGTTCATCCTGATGATAAGCGTTTTGCTAGTTCATTTCATGCTCATTTATGAGTATATGTTTTAACCACCCTCTATGCAGATCTTGTCTAATTGTACAAATCAAACAATGTATTATAAATAAGAAACTTAATCGCTTATAATAATTACTTGTTCAGTTACTATTATGTTATCAATTATTTTTAACTATTTTAATTTCATTAGTTCTTATTTGTATAAAATTCAAACTTTATATAAAGAAAATAAGTGATTAATTTTTTATTCTAGATTTTAAAATATCTTTTAACAAAAAGCTTAACAAATTTCTTTCATTTTGAATACTTAATGATATTTTATAGCTTCATGAATTTCATACTTTATGGGTACCCTTTTCACGCACTTTTTTTCATTTTCTCTGACGATTAACGAATAGTATATATTTTACTTGGTGTGCATATCCTTGATTTGTGTGTCCTGGCGCTGTGTCGCCAACTTGAGTTTCTGTCGACAGTAATCCTCGACACATTCTTCTTCAAAGTCATGGAGTATCTCGATCTCGTCCTTGTCCAGAAACAGTTCTATTAAACCATGAAGAAGAGGATAATACGTGTTTCATTATTAAATATTAAATTTAGCCATATTAAGTTTTGCTTTATGTTCTATATCATTGCAAAAATGATTGATTTTAGTGATTTCCCTGTTTTCTACTAATAATTATTACGGAAAAAACAGTTTTAAAATGAATAGAGTGATTTTAGATTAGACATACAGGTCAACGTTTAAGACATAGCTTTTGTTATGTGAAAGAAATAGCCAAAATAAATAAATCTTAAGGATATCATGTAACTAAATTACAAGTTAAATTGTCATTTTCCAATATTTTCCCATATTTTTCAATATGGTATTTAGCTTCAGTGAAAACGTATTTGTAATATATCTGGAAGGGGATGTAGAATAACTGTTCAACATTCACACAAAACAATAAATTATGCAGGGTGGTGACTCGGTAGAGCAGTGGACTGCAGAGGTGAAGGTCCAGGGTTTAAACCCCGACAGACCGAGTTTATTCTCATGTCCCAGTTGTGCCAGTAGAGTGCTTGGCAGCCTGAAAGAGGTCGTTTGGTATGAAATCGGCTCTTCTAGGTGACGCTAAGGACTATACACTAGCAGTCTATATACCTAGTTATATTCTGCTAGTATACTAAATAGCACATACTATTAAGTAATATAGTTCTTCTAAAGTTGTGCGTTCAAAATAAAAAAATAGAAATTTCTTTTAGAAATAGTATTCTATATTTTAACTTTTCAGCCACTAAATATAAATAAAAGCAGAACATCCTTTAGACAACATTCAAGTAACTTGCATTTAAGGCATATTTAGTTTTGCTCGAAAATAAATAAATTTTCACTGCGCGTATGACATAGTATGTTACAGAATATCGTACGCAACAATAAGGCGCCAACATACTGAGTCCTGCTGAATGCTCCGTAGCCTTGCGATTGTCCGGTGTATTCCGTTTTCTCATTCTGCTTGCCCACCGAAGGAAGATGTAAACCCACGAGATCACAATGAGTGGCGGTGGCAGAAGGGGCCGCGACTCATACTCGATGATCACCCCGTAGCGAAGGTACTTGTAGACGAGCTCGGACTGGGCCCGCACGGAGCCGTAGATGTCATTGAACTGGGCGATAATGATGGAGATCATCACAATGATGGCGACCAGGAGGTAGAGGACCATCGTGATGGGCACAACTTCCTTCAATGGAATCTCCATCAGGCCCGCCATCGACCAGTCGTCGGCTAGAGTTATCGGTTTAACAAAGAATAAACAGCCCTAAAACTTATAAAATTATCTTAATTGCAATTAATTTTCCTACCAAAATAAAACGGACCCTTTCATGAAGCTACTAGATTTTATAAAACGATTTTCACTCTTGAATGATTTTGCTGTATAAAGAATACATTTATTGACAATTAATCAACTATTATGTTGAATGTGAGTGACGTAAGCTTAAAATGTAGAATTTGTCCACCTAAGAATAATACCAAAATAATGTGGGATTATAGAATATGGATTTTCTTGTAAACAATTAAATATATATTTTTAGGTGTCTAGACTTTGTTTTATTGATATTTTAATTTTAATGAAGAGCCAATTAGATAGGGAATTCGTTTAAACTTGAATTTATTTCTTATTTAATCTGTAACATTGGTTAAGTTGGAAAAATTACCGTAAGAAATTATAAACATTTCGACAAAGGATAAATCAGTGCTTTAAATCAATAAGTACGATAGTCACCACGATAAAAGACTTTCACCGAATATAAATACCATAAAATAATAATAATTAGCGCATATACAAAAAGAAAACCGAAAGAAATTCAGACTGGGAAAGATTATCGATTTCTGCAGATTTTATTTACAATTATACAACGATTTTCTACGGACGAAAATGAGAGAAATTGACGAATAATAACGCGAAGCATATAAAATCAGGAAGAGTAGAATCTTGAACAATAGATATAATACAAATCGCTCGAGAGAACTTACGATCGATCTCGCCGGCATAGACCTCCCCGTAGAGCATGAAGTAAGGTTTGAGCATGAGGCCCTTGACAGAGGTCAGTGTGACTTCCGTGTTGTTGGGGAACATAATGCCTTGGCGCACGACACCGAAGGAGATGAGTGGGATGAAGAGGAGGATGATGGCCGGGAACATCGCCCGAATCTGCGGAGAGGGGAGAGAGAATGAGGACAAGTACTAAGTATAATCGATACAAAATAATGCTATAATCTGATGTCAGTCTCATGAGCTTCAGACTCTTATATTAGTATTATAGAGGCATTGATAACGACTCGTGCCATTTTCAAACCCCTGCAAAGAAATTTTACTGGCGGAAGGAAAACGAATCTAAACATTGTCTACTATTTGTTTGTAGCTTAAATCAGATATGTACGACTAGTGTTGTAAACAAAAAAACAATACTTTACTTTACTTAACTACTTTTAATATAATTCGAAATCTAAAGGAAAAGAATTTACACTTTTGCAAACTATTGCTGCTGCTATTATCATAATGATAATTTAAGTTTAATAGATCAATGTGAATATTTCTTTATTAAATATAGTAATTTTTCCAAGCAAATTCTAGAACCTAGGGGATGATTAATCCAGCAGCAAATAATATGTGTATATTTATAGTTTACTGTCTTCTCTTATATATATACATAATTATAACTTCGTGGATTACAAATTTAAGTTTTAAATATTCGATACTGAATTAGTATAATTTAGATGTAATTGATTGTTAGATCTGCATCAAACAATACGCTTTAAGTAGCATACTTACATAAATATTAATTACAAAGCTTTACACTAAAAAAGACTTCCAGCTCACCATTCTAACGGCCATATAGATGTAGGAGCCAACAATCCTCCAGATTTGCATCAATTCAATAATGCGCATTAGCCTGAAATAAATTCGATATAAAGATACAGAGATCTATATAATAGACAAATATAAGTGAGTAAAGCTAAGAGTTTATACCATAAGGCACAGCAGACAACCAGGGTATTCCGGCCCTTCATATAGTAGGACTCCTCATACATTCCCACAATGCGTAGAGCAATGCCAAGAAGCGAGAGAAAGCACATGACATAGTCGTACTTGTTCCAGAAGAAGTCAAGATGAACCTTCAACTTTTGCCAATATGTCATTCCACCACTCAATGTAACCTGAAAAGGCAAATTCACAAAAAGATTGTTTATAAATACACTATTTCCAATGATAAAAGTAGTAGAAAATTTAATATACATATAAAATTATAAATAACCAAAATGTCTAACTTTCATATTATTTTGCGGTATAAAATTGCAATAATATCAATATAATTTATACTTATTTCATTTAAACTAGCAAAGCCCATGTTAGCAAATGCAGCAAGTGATTAAAGTTAGTACGGTATGCATGAAAGCTGAGGAGATAATAGTGGGCAACACCATTGCATTTCATATTGCAGAACAAGCTGCATAATTAATAGCAATTTTGTAATTATAATACATTTACATATAATTTCTTATTTCATAAACACATCATAATACTGTATACTTTCCTAAATAAATACAATATTAATGGAACAAACGTATGACGAGAATTACTCATTACTATAATAATTATCAGTATTGCATTAACTTAATAAAAAGACTACACTTTCCTATAATATGTACTAATTAATTAATAGTAATAGTAAATTTTATAGAAAATGTAACTAGGCTTTAAGCATAATATAATGTATATTTTAATTTAATAGGAATAAAATATTCTAAAAATACCATCTATGAGTAAAAAAATCACCAAAAATAGTCTATCTTTACAAGGAATAAAATCATGTAAATATAGAAAAATACATTATAACTTAGTCAAGATTTAAATCAAAGTTAATCAAAGTAAAATTAATTAACTATTGCATGTAAGACTGTTTCTTATATTCTTATTAATTAATTTATATATTTATATTTTGAAATGTAGTGTTACTTGTAGTTATTGATAATCAAATAAGTTAATGAATTTTTCAAAATAGCCTAACCGAGATTCATAGGTACCTTTTTATCTAGACTTGCAAATAGTTTTTTAGTCTCAATAAAACTACAACAAACATGAACATAACAAAAACTTCCAAAAAACTTTCGTAGCCAATATTACTGATAAATAATGATCAAAGCCAGTAACTGCTTTTAAACCAAACAACACAACTCACAAATCCACAAAAGCAGATTATTTTAATACATAGACGGATAAAATTAACAAGTCTTACATCTTAAATTTTAAGAAAAAACAATTCTCGAATATAAAAGATGGTTTAACAATATATTACATTTTTTATTGGATCAAATGAGTATAGTCTGTTGTTCTCGTGCCCGTTTGTAATATTTAATTTACTACATATGGGTGTTTTGCAACGTTACTTTCAGTTGTGCATAATGTATTGACGGTAAGGTAGCTACGAACATCTGGTTCAAATCACACTGAGCATAGTGGTGAATTTAAATGATATTATAATTTTTTTGAGTGTTAGATTGCTAATTTCAACTAAAACGTGAATTAAGATCGGAAGGAAATCAAGGAATAACGCGTCTAAAGGCTATAGTGGAATCAGGCGTAATGTCGTGTTTGACCGGTGAGTTGAAACAACGAGTATTACTAAGAGTAATTAAACATATATATATTATATACATATTAAATATATAATTACTCTATGGTAAGGCCTAACATAATGAGAGAGGATTAAAGCTAAAGGATTAGAATAATTTAAAAACGTTGAGTTTAAGAACTAGACAGAGAACGCACTAGTGTTAAACGGTAATTCAGTTTTAATGTAAAAACGGTATTTTTGAACTTTTATACCTCAGAACCTATTAGAGCTATTAAAATCAAATTGGGGTCATAGGTAGACTTTCAATAGCGCGATAAGGTAATCAAAATTATATCAGAATTCTAATTAGTTTCCAAATGATGACACAGGAAAAATATCCCTGCATTATCATAATGTGAATACATCCAAAAAACAAGTAATTTGCAAGCAATCTTCCCAAATATTATCTATTCTAATCTTCTTAAAATCTTTTCAGTCATATTGAAAAGATAATTTTATGATCATTTCAAATGTATATTCTATATAGTAATAGAATAAACCAATAGATTTAAAAAAGAAAGAATTAAAGTTAAAACTTGTACTATATGCTTTAAGCGGAAAATTGAGCAATCGGAGACTTGACTCCCATGTTATAGCTTTCACTGGCCAACACACTGCATTCTGATTGGATGATTGTTATATCGCACGACTACACTGCACTCTAATGGGCAGCTAATTCGGTGTTCTGTCTAGTTCTTCTTTCTGATTGGATGATGGTTATATCGCACGACTACACTGCACTCTAATGGGCAGCATATTCGGTGTTCTGTCTAGTTCTTCTTTCTAATGTCTTTGTGTAATAAATAAATAAAATGTTTTTAAAGCATTCTTAAATTGTGTTTTTCTTGTGCTTCAATACCTTGGAATGATTACATTTATGTATAAAAGGAACCTGGCTTATCGCTAGATTCGGTTAATGTATATGTATCTTGCTAATAAAACTTTAATATAATAATTAAGATTTTTAATATTCTTCTCATATTTCATTTCATACACTTTTATTTGTAAAAACAATAAAATATTACTCGGTGTTTAAGTAATTTTTAAAGGGATTCAGTAATTGTTGACGGGGTTGCAAATCAATTGTTAAATGCTGAATCAACAATGATGCATTCAAAATTATCCATAAAACTGAAATAGCACGATCGATAACGGTTATTATTGATCGGGTGATATAAAATGATTACAATTAACAATGATTAGAATGATAAAAGAAAAAAGGAAATGTTCTACAGTTTTTGAGGGTCAAATAGTGTAGCTCTTATACTTACTGTCTGAGCGATTGAAAACCAATATATATAAAATGAAGAAAAACAACAGAAAACAGAAAAGACATGATAGGAATAAATAGGAATGGTATGAAACAAATAAATTATTTAATGAATGACAAGTAAAACTATATCAGTAAACGGACAAAGTACAGTATTATATAGGTATATTAAATAAACAAATAAGAACAAATTGAAATAGAAATGAGAATGAAAATAAGTGAACGCATTACATACAGTATATGTAAGTTGTAAACATCTAAGTTGAATTTAGAGTGAAACATTCCAGGTGCAGACATTAGATTTAGTCGTGTAACTAACATACTGGCATAAGTTAAACCTTATAACTTCTTAGTACAAACGAAATATTATGTGTTCTAACAATAAGATCATTATCAAGAAATATTTAAGTTGATTTGGGTAAAAAAGTCTATGTCCCTATGCTATGCGCTAACGTATGATTGGATAATTTTGTCAGCTAATTTATGTTTCAAAAGTGATAATAATGCATTAACGATATGTTTTTAAATGATATACTCATTTTATGGGTATTTTATGTAAGAAATATAGGCCTATTTTGTTGTTATTACAGATGCCAATTCATATTACCAGCTTGTATGCTTGCAATCTTCAAATTAATTTCCACTATCACTGAATAGAAAAAGAGACTAGCTAATTATATAAAATCAGACAGCAAAACAGCTTTTTTATAATAATAATATAAAAAAATGATCCTCAAAAATACTCTTTTTCTTTTCTGCAAGTAGGTATACTAATTTGTAATTTACGACATCAATTAATTTTATTGAATATAGGATAAATAAAATTTAAAAAAGTATTAAAACAAATCGACAAAGTTCGGCCGAAAAAAGGATCATCATAATATATGTTTTAAGAACTTCTGTAAGTTGAATATATCTACAAAGAAGTGTATTAAAAAGGGCACCAACCTCTCTGAACTTGTCGATAAAGTAGGTGAGTATGTGGAGATAGACGAAGATCTCAAGGATAGAAAACTTTTCCCTGGGCACACTGATGATTGAGAGGCATACAAACTGGACTACGAAGACCAGGTAGAGAATCTGTGCAGAGGGCGTGTAATGGGGTGGAAGATAGAAGAAAAGGAAAAATGAAAACAGATTAAAAGAACGGGATGGAAAGGGAATAAAAAGAATAGTAAACAGAAAAAATAGGAGGAAAAGGGGGATGACAAGAGAAAAAAAGAAAAAAGACGAGGAAGCAATGAAAAGTAAAGGGAGGAAGGAAGAGAAAGGCGCGAAAAAGGAAGGAATAATACGAGAAGAAATAATAATAGAAACGAAATTAACAAAAAGAAGGAGGAGAGGAAGTGAAAAAGCAGCTCACCAAGTGAAGGTAGTAGCGCGTGATAGGGGCGGAGTAGAACTCATAAACACGTTTGATGACAGTGAGTGGCCTACGTTGAGGCACTGAGAAGTCGGATATCTCGAGGTCAGGAGGGGCCTGTAGGTAGGCTGGATATGTGTTCATGTAGAATGGCTGGCTTCTGCAGGAGTGGGAGAGTATAGACATGATCATCATACTGTCATAGCATGTTACGCGGAGATATGACGTACCTATTGATTCCATTTCCTGGCTGAAAAGACTGCTTGAAGTGGGGCATAGTGGCGTGAATACTCGTCCGGGTGAGGGGACGATTGGGCACGCTGGGGTAGCGACGCGTCGTAGGACCGGTCCCAAGGCGATCATGGGAGTGGTACTGGTCAGATTCTAGTTGTGTAAAACACGGAAGGAAGGAAATAAGTAAGCAGACTATTTTTATTTATAAAAAACAGTCAATAATTTATTTGCATTTTACAATTAATAAGGAAAATTTTTAATAATTATAAATAATAATACTATCCAGCTTCACCAATAGAATTAGAAATATTATAATATAACATATTATTATGTTCAAATACTATTAATAATAAGGTTGTTTTATCAATAACATATTTTCTATTTCACTTAATTATACTAATTAACATATTTCTATAACTCACATGCATGATAATACAAACAGTAAATGAAATTATAATCTTAAAATTCAATATTATTTAATTAATTAATTAATATGTTATGCTTTCAAATTATAAATTGTATGATACATACTATTAAAATTAGGAAATTAAATTAATAAAAAATGGGATTATCATCTTCGGAGATTCTCACTTTTGTGGAGTGAAGACAATGGATAGCCCCCAACAGAGTTCCTCTTCTTGTTCTCAAACTCCGATCGATCACGCGCGGTGCTGCTAATCGCCCGCTTTCGGCGCTTCGTTTTCACACTACCCCCAATACTCCCAGCAACAGAGGAACGCCTACGAACAGTCAAATCAATATCGTCCTTCGTATGAGTCGCTGCTGCTACCTGCAGTTTCACACGACCCTCTTCAGCCGACCGTGGCGTCAATCTGTTGTTGTCAAGACGACACATCTCCAGGCCGCCATCGCTATCATCAGTGGTAGCACCACCGCCACCTTGGCCTCTAACGTTGAGCAAGCCGCTACCCATGTTGGAGGTACACGTGGTCCCACCGCCACCGTCATAGTTTCCGCTGAAACCCCCACCCTCACCCCCAGAAAATCGCAAATGTTCGTCGTCTTCAATCATGTTCTTGATGTTGGCTAGGTTGGGACAGCTAAAGGAGGCTGGCAGACAGATCACATCGGGCTCTACATTGTGACCTTGGGATTCTGTTATTGCTGGTAAGAGCATTGGCGGACTGGTTTCATCTTCTGGCTGTTTGTTGTCAAGGGCGGAAAGTTGTCATATAGTAACAGGGTTAGCACAAGACCAATACGTGTATACTTCATATTAATTAATTTGTGAGCGTTGATATCAATAGGAAAGTAGAAAGCAGCCATTTAATGGATTTTTTATTAATTATATTAGGTTAGTTTTGCTGCACATTCGATCGTAATATCGTCATCGAAATTAGATAAAAACAATACACAAAAAATGATTAATGGAGGCGCTCTACATAGGTATACCTATTTACCTTCCTTTAATAGCAGATCTAGTTTATTACATGATTTAATAGTTATGATTTTAAATGAGTAGTATATCTTACGTATATAAGTATAGTTTTAGAATTTAAATAGATTGGTAATTTGAAATACAACTTTCTTGAATAAAACCATTGTGAACAAAACTAATTAATGCTAAAATTAAATTTTGAAATAGAGCTTAAAGGATGTAGTTACAAACAACACAATATGCAGTTAATTAAAAGGCTTCCTTGAAATGGAAATATTTTACCTTTAAAATAGGAAAACTTTTAATTTCGCTCAGAACAAAAATACACAACGCATATTAAAAAGAGAGGAAAAAGTCTTACTTACAATGAACCCGGATTCTACCTGGATAGACCCGAACCCCTTATTACAATTGTAATGTTAATAAATAATGTGTTTCAGTGTTAATATTGTGATATTATAGGGCCACAGCAAAAATAACAATTATAGATCTTGACAAAGTTGCGTGTATAGCTAATGATATATGAGTATTGTGTAAAAAGACGGGTTTTAACAGTGGTTCATCGTGGTGCAAAAACCTTTTTTATCACATATATTATCCAAATCTTGAAAAAATAAAATTCTTTTTCACACGAAATGTGCAAGAAATAATAACTTCGTAAGCGATGTAAGGAGTGAAGCAAATGTAACAATATAAAATAGTGATACTAATAATAAAGTGATAAAAAGTTGCATAATTGAAGTAAATTACTTAATTTAATCTACATAGATACATATATAAATGCAATTAGTATAGCGAAACATTTAATAATATAGTCTCAGAGGGTAGCAAAGTTGTTTATCATAGATATTTTAAAAAGGCAAATATAAAATTATAGAAGTAAATCACGTGAAATAAAGTAGGAGAAAATATTATTATCCACGGATTAATAAAGGGAAAGTCATAGCCACATTTTTAAGAGACAAAAAACACACCCACATCGATAAAATAAAATATAAGTATAATATATAAAATATAAAATATAAACAGGCAATAATGCATTGTATAAACGTACGTGATAAAAGATTAACTATGGAATGCGATAAAGAGAAACAAGAATGAAAACTTAATAATAAAGTCCAACATATTTTTAAAAATGGATAATAACCACAACAAAAACTATGGATAGGTACTTGTCATTGAAGCTATAAATGTAATCAACTAAGTATAACAGAAGGAATACAAAATATATACTATAGAAATTAAAAGTAAAGCAAACGTAACCAATGAAAGCTGGTACGTGTACAGTGGAGATTGTGTTTGTTGAGAATACTTTTTTTCGTTAATTAAAGAGATTTATTGAAAGCTTCAAACACTGAAAGCATTGTAGTAATTGAATATATTAGATTAAATAATCCTGATAAAATATTTAACACTGTTTCCAACATAGAAAAAAACAAAAAAATTTCTGTATTGTTAATTATTACAAATTTTACACTTGGAACAAATTAGATGTTATCTATCTTTGGTATAAAAATGCAATATATTAATTAACATTTTTTAGTTAAAAATACATTATATTATATCGATGTATTTAATAGTGTATGTAGTGTTACAAAACTTACTTATGGCGAATAGTGTATTGCTGTAAATATACCATATGCGAAATTAAAATTTTTGATGTTATAATTATTAACAAAATCAAAATTTTAAATTATTAAAATGCCTAATCTTTAGTTCACTTATATTTCCATGGTTTCGACCATAGAGTAATTATACTCTATAATATACTCTGTATAATTACTCTATGGTTTCGACAAAACAATCAATCAACAAACATCAACATCTCGACTGTATTTAGCTAGTGGTAGCCACGTTCAGCGCTAACAACGAATGACAGCCAGCAACACGCTCTTCACGTGTCACAGACGACTGACGAAAATCAATAATATTGATATTATGAAAAACACACTGCCTGACTCACCGAGTATTGATCGTCGCGCGGTAGGGAGGTAAAGAAGTGCTTACCGCGCTTGAATTTTAATCTCTACATTATATGGAGAACATGGGGAAGGGGAGCGCGGGTTGCAGCACAAGAGAGATTTGGGTGGAGGAGACAAACAACAGCATATCGCTATTAAAAAAAGCTTCAAATTGGCATGTAATGTATGAACTAAAATAGCAGTATAACGTGTATAGCACGTATAATCTACACGTGTTGGTACGTGCAATGATACGCATATGTAGTAGGTATGTATGCAAGTTGCAACAAGAAAATCAATCAATTGATTCCTCACAAAATTTCGTTGCATTCTCTTTTACTGATCACCAAGTCGTGCAAAATGATTGCTTTGCTAGCTTATAGCAGGTCTAACTATTGTGAAAGCGCAGATAGATTCAACATAATACTGGCGATTACTGTATGTTTATCTTACTGGTTTGATTCTTCGTTTCTAAACAGGATTATTTTTAAATTTAATTATTCATTGGAAATAATTGGACAGTTCGCAGGAAAATTTTCAGTAATATCATGACATTTCTATTTAGTTTGATAATAGTATGTACATCATTTTTCCAGACAAAGCAACGTTGTAAAAATGTTATTATATATATTTTGCAACAAAACTAAATTATCTTTCTCGAATATTAAAACACTAAAGGAAAATGAAATCTATTTGTGAAGGATATTTCAGAACTTTTTAAAAATAACTAAGTTTACCTCATATTTTATAAGTCTATAATATATGTATATATATAATATATAAAAAAATTGCTTAAAACGTATACAATGGCGGAAAACTTTTCAGTGAATATATTATGACCAATTCAAATAAATCTTTCAATTAAGTTTCTTTAATTTACTGTCTAATCAATTATAGTTAAATATACCTAGTATAGTAAAAACATGAGTATAATTTATAACGTCATGTAAATGTGGTGCAATCAGTCTATATTTAGAATTAATAAAATATGTGCATAATTTGGATAAATAACATTAAAAATAAAATTCTTTGTGTAATGTAACAATTTTTATCTTTTAGATTGTATTGTTCTCAACAATAAAATTATTAGCTGTATCATATTTTAATATTTAAACGATGCTATTTAAATGGATAATTGAATATCACACAGTTTTATCCTTTAGAAGATATATGGCATTACAAGAAAAATATAAGCCATCAATTACAAGAATACTTTATCCAACAAAACAATATTTTTACAAAAGTCAAGACAAAAATATATTAATAATAATATATTACGTAGGAAAATACTTAGGAATCAAGAAATACATCTAAAATAAATGTATAGAAATAAATAAAGAAAACTTCAAACAAAAAAGCATAGTGTATGATAAAATAAACATAAAATTGAATAAAGATAGCCCCAGCATTCAAATATTTATAGTAGAGTAACCAATGAACTCGTATATCAAAGTATGCAATCTGAGTAACATTTGGAGAAAGATACCATAGCCAAGACCACAATGGATTATAGGGATAGTGAGGAAGAAACAGTGGAAGCGAAAAAAGTATAACATAGCTTACCAGTTTTGGAACACGACTAGACTGTAATAAAATGTTTCAAAAACGAAACATAAATAAAAACCACCATTATGGAGAAAAGGGTTAACAAGCAAAAGCGGTATATTAGGAAAATATGGGAAAATAAATTTAAATGATGAATTTTCTACATAATAATTAATATGTAGCAGAAAAATTTTGCAAGCAAATTAATACTAAAGTTTGTTTCTTGTAACACATTGTTTCCGATGTAAAAAACATTAATAAGATGAAGTAAAAATAAAATATCCATCAATTTTCCACAAGTTAATAAGAAAGCATTAATTAGTCATTTTGGTGTTATTTGTATGGTAGGTTTCCATATTGTAGCCATAAACCCGCCCCCTGATGATACTGAATTAAATAATATAAAATACATGCAACAGTTCATAACATACGATCACTATTAGAATACATAAAATCGCCACAGATTTAGCGATAGTAAATAATTGTTTAAAGACAAACTAATGAAAACCAGTGATGATCATAATATGGACGAAAATTAAAGTGCACATTTGTCACCAAACTAGTCAACACTCCATTTTAAATTTCAATGAAAATTAACGTTACCTATTAAATAGTCGACATTTACACTAAATCTGTTGGATTACAGTTTTACAGAAAATAAAGTTTTGTCATCAAATAAGCGGGGATAACATATTATGCGTAGCAAAGATAGGAAAGGTTTATAGCATGCAACGTTAATCTTTGTAGCTGTTAATAAGTTACGAAACAATATTTCAACCTGTCATCTAAACATTTTCAGGTTAAAAGCCGAATATAGCAGAGAATAAACAAACGTATTTATCGAATAGTTTATTAGTAATTGATATCTCACTTTCAGAAAATTAGACAAAAGGAGGAAGAGAGTAAGAAGAACAAGAGAACGGCACAGTGACATACCAGGCGTCTGATACTTCCAGTGCGGAAGACCCCAGAGCTGGGCTGCGCAATGGTAATGGCAGGGATATCGTTCCCCACGGATGAGTTCCCCGGTTGGAGGTGTTCAGAGAGTTTGCGCTGTCTGTTGGGTGTGGCGACGCCCGAGATGTTGGAGTTCTCGTCGTCATCCTCGGAAGAGCTAGACGAAGATGAGGAGGACGAGGTGGACATGTCGTCGAGGAACTCATCCAGAGTCTGAGCCTGCAGTGCAAGCTCCTCTTTCGTCTTGAAGTCAAGAAACTTGCCGTGCGAGGAGAAGACATAGATGAGGAAGGGTAGGAGGGGCGGAGTCACGGTCGCTAGGAGCATCATTGTCACCTGTGAGGGGGTGAAAGAGGCAGGAGGTACTTAATAGAAAAATCAGTTATTGATTGTTTTGGAAAAGAAAAATACAGATATTTGGTTATGGGAAATAATGTGAGTTAAAGAATTTAAAAATCGTTCAAGTTTACGGGTAGATAAGTGAGGAAAGATTGGCATGATGGTAAACGAGGGAGGGGGGTGTTAGCGTCCATGTTTTGCCCCTGTAGAGTAAAATGCTTTCTGTTGTTGCTTTAAATATACGAAGTTTTGTTTCTACTGAGCAATTGGATGACCAGATTCTCCAAAGTTTGATGGTTGTATTGAAGGCTAACGCCTTTCTTGTGCTGAGATCTTTCTTGCTGGAACGAATCCAGCTCCCGAGGTATCTGAAATCGTCCACCTTTTCTATGGCTCCATCAGATGTTAACAATTGTGTATCGTTGTCAAGGTCAAACCCAATCTGCATGTATTCAGTTTTCCCTTTGTTAATTCGTAGGTCAGTGGACAGAGCATGTCGTTCCGCAGAGGCTAAAAGAATTTGGGCATTCTCCATGGTGTTGCTCAACAGTGCAATGTTATCAGCAAAGTCCAGGTCTGTAAGATGAATAGCTGTGTGCCGACTCGATCTCCGTCTCTGTAAAGTTAAGCCAACAGTTTTTCCTACATCTTTCTCAGTCATTCGCATGATGTAGTCGATAACAAAGACAAAAATATAGGGAGCTAGAGTATCCCCTTGGAGAACACCAGAAGAAATATTGAAGTTTTCACTTGGTCCATCTTGAGTCAGAACGTGTGCTGTTGTATTTTTATACAATGATGTGATGAGACAGGTGAGCTTTTCAGGGATGCCATACGCTAAAAGTATGAATGTCATCTTTGGTCTTGATACGCTGTCGAACGCCTTAGAAAGGTCAATAAACGTTGCTATACACTGATGGTTCCTTTTGATAGTGCATTCCTCCACTATTCTCCTCAAAGCGAGTATGTGTTGTGTGGTGCTGCGACATTACCCGGTATACTGGTGTCGCCTTTTTGTGAATAGGTATGATTCGTGTAGGTAGTTATGCTTTCGGTGCTGACTCAGAAGCGTATATATTGTTCTATATAGTAGTTAAAAGACTTTGTATTTGGCTATTTTTCAACAGTTCAGCTGGCATTTCATCTGTTCATACTGCTTTGCCTGTGTTCAAATGGGTTGATGCTTTGGCGATCTCTTCTTTAGTAAAGGGGCCTGTGTTTATTTCTAGTTCGTCGAATATCTACGTCGTTGGAATGTGGACATCTGGTTCTCTTGCTGTTAGAAGAGATTCGAAATGTTCTTTTAGAAGAATAATGCATTCTTGTGTAGAATCTGCTGCTATTGAACCTTGAGTTTTTGCCTGCGACCAGTGAGTTTGTCAATTGCTTGGTAGGTCTCTCTCATTTATCCTACTTCCCTACTGTGTTCAATTCGTTCTGTTGTAGAAAACTTCTTGTTTGCTTGTATATAGCTGTGAGAGTTCGTGCACAGCAGTCAGCGCTTCTTGTTTGTTTTCAGTGAAATGAGATGCTCGCCATTTCTGTCTTGCTTTATTGAGCTTAGCGCGAGCAATGGCGATGGTCGATGGTCTGAGAGTGGGGCGCTAGGTGTGTATAGCTAACAGTCAATTATTGAATTTGCAAAACGTCGATCTGCAAAGCAGTGATCTATTCATGAAGTCGGCAAGTCGTTCTCCATTATCGGAAGCCTCGTGATGCCCTTGGAAAGTTGCGTGTCTTTTGTCTAGTCTAGCGTTGCGGTCTACCAATATATAGAGATGGTCTCTCTGCGGAATGTTTTCCACAGCTCTTTGTAGATCGGCGTAGAAGGTGTCCTTAGAAGCTAGAGTTGCGACATACCTAGTAATACTATAGGTGATATAGATAGATTACAATTCAGCGAATAATATTAATGTCTACTGCACATTTTAATGAGTATAATATAATGACATATTAAAAAGAAAGTAGCTCTTGTCATATTACTGATATTTATTATTCAGAAATCGATAGTGTATTTTGGCGTATTTTTGTTTGCGATTATTAAATAAAGAACAAAATCTAAATACATATTTGGACTCGAGAAAACTACATCAGCTACAATTAGTTCGATGGTGTATTGATGTTATCAGACCTATTCGTCAAAGTACACCTACCCACACTACATAAACGCATAAAACTCACCCTTCCGCCCATGAAAGCGCTCTCCCTGAGACCGCCGTACCAGAGATCATTGAGCGTGGTCTGTGTGCACACGTGGCTGAGGAAAGCCTTACTCTCACACATGAAAGCCAAAGAGAGACAAGTGTTCTTTGAGAAGTTGTTCAATTCGTAGGTGAGCAGTCTTTTGGCCTGTTCCGGACAGTGAATGTAACAGTGCTCCTGCATGGCCACTGCCTCGGACTCAAACTCTCTGAAATAGTACCATATTATTATTGTCGATATTCGACAATTAGCTGCCATGTTTTTGTAGCTTTAATTGTATCTTGTGATAATGCATCATGTTAAGAGAGAACAAAAACAAACACACATTTCTTTAATTTAAAAATGTTCCCATTGAAACCTACATATAACTACATGACCAGGTTTAATAGTCGATAAAGTGAAATCGATAAAAAAGTGAATAAATAATAAAGTGATAAATAAATAAATAGATAAAGTGAAATCGATAAAGTGAATAAAGTGAATAGATAGATAAATAAATAAATCGATAAAGTGATGTTCAAGAAATCTATGGCATGAATAAAATATGTTAAACATATTTAGACACAATTGGTACGTCTAACTATTAAAAGGCTGTATTTAAAAAATCAACGCCCAACATTGTCATTATGAATAAGTGACAGAAACTAAAGTGAATACACAACCGTAATGACAGATACCAAGATATTATGAAAAGATGACACGATAAACTCACTGCTCCCAAGTTTTAAGTTCATTCGTGTACTCCATCTCAAAATCAGAGTCGAGTTTCTTACGAAGTCCACGGAGCACTTTCACAGCAAGAAGAGCCTGAAAGCAACATGCCATATTTAGCACTACAATATAAGCGAATAAATGAAATAATTTTGCATTAAGTAAACTATACATGAATTTAAACATTACTAAATTATATAAAATTATATATGCAGAAACCATTTCTGATTTGCCACATAACGAGATTAATAAAAAATAAATGATTGTTCTAAATTGTCCTTCCTGCTTTGCAGCTTATATTTTGTTTTCACGTAATATTATTATTGATGTGCTGTATCAATATAATATAATATTAAAATGATAAGTTTGTGAGTGTTGATTCATTAACTCCTGTATTGAATTAAAACCTACACTGGTCCAATTTGATAATACAAATCTGGACATGAGATTACATAATACTAGGAATTAGATGAATTTCAATGAATACATTCGTGAGAGATAGAAATCGATATGTTACGTCAGATAGACACGCACCTTGGCAATACTCTCCTCCCCACTGAGCATCATGTATCGAGCCAGCTCGTAGCGCCGCGTGAGGAGTGACCACTGTAGGAGCTCTGTGTAGGGATAGCGATATGCCGTGGCTGCCTGCTGATCGGGAATGGTGGGGTTAACACCGGGTGTAGCTGTAGTGGAGATTATTGTGCTGCCCATGGGGTTAATACCAGAAGCCACCTGCAGTTTGGAGTAAGGACATTAAGAGAATGTATGCATTTAATTCATGAATTTTATTGAAGATTGCTAATTGTAATATATATAAGAAATTTAAAAATTAAAGAATAGGAAATATTACTCTATCACAAAGAATAATAAAAAAACAATATTGATTTTGCATAATTGAAATGCGACACGTTGTCAACAAGAAAGTAGTTTATTTATTTTGAATCCGAATAACTTAAGAGTAAATTATTGATATGTTCTATCAAAACCTGAATTATTTATGGCATAAGAGCATTGTTCAAGGCATTGCATAATTACACCATAAAATTGATCTTTTGGGGCCCAAAATATCTTTTGAATCATCAGCAATATCATTTAGATAACAAGCACTTCAACTGTATATTAAGATTAGTGTCAACTGTCAACTGTCAATATCTTTAATACATTGTTACCTGTTCTATTAATGGTATAGAGGCAACATAAATGGAAAGAGATCGTGTTTTAAAAATCATAGTTTACTTTTTTCTGTGAAATTTAATAAAATACAATATCGATTACAAAATTTAGCAACTGCTTCCTAATGAGATATTTAAAACGTTACTTTTATATATTTACTTTACTTTAAAAATTCAATTATGTTAAATGATTCCAATTAATAACAAAATTAGTCAGAAGCTTGTGTTTGCTGATAATTCCAAAAGTGTCATATGCAAAATTAACAAATACTTTTCAAACTGCAACTGTAACATCTATATAATGTGTACAATGTGTCCCATAATTAACCGTCAAAATAAATTAAACCTACTGAAGTATTCGTGGACGTCAAATCTTTAATCTAAATGTTACTTATTATTTCGTTCAAGGACAGTCGTAGAGAATTTTGAAGTTGTTGAACTTGTTTCTTGCTCCATGGCTCAAATGACCACAGTTCCTTTTTCAATCTAACACCGAATCAGCCGCCGGTATCCTAAAATTTCCTAATAAATTCTTTAGTTGCACGCCAAAAAGCAAATTTACCATATTTAATTTCAAAATTGCGACAAACTAAGTTGTTAAGAGATTAATAGTTTTTAACACAAAATATTCGATGTTTGTAATTACAGATTTAGTTAATGTGCATAATAATCTCTAGTTGAATGAATAAAAAATGAATTCAAATTAAAAATCTTTTTTTATAATTTAAATAAATCGATGTATATGCATACGTGTTTACAGCTTAGTTAGATAATCTAAATGTCGATCTGTAATCGATTATTATTCAACGGTTAATTATTACGGGACGCCATGCATATCAATATTTAATTACATGTTGATTTCAGGTGGTATGTTGTTAGAATAGACATAATTATGTCCATTTTCTACTTTTGGGTTCAATAAACTCCAGATGAATAAAATGTTTTACTGCGAATAAAAAATACGTGTAGGTAAACTAAAGCCATAAAGAGCGTTGAATTATATTTTATTAGTTAACCAAATCAACTAAAAGTCAAATTATTATATAACATTACATTATTCTATAATTTCTTTTACAACATTAGAGGCCTTATCTGGACGAATTTAGTAAGCTGTTTCATGAGCTGTTTCATGAGAATATATAATTACAGCTGTTACAGTAATGAAAAAGAGGATCGAATAGACACGTTTGCAGGCGACTAAATATACACGTATAACCTTTTCTCATAATTATAAAAATGTTGTCATTATAATAATATGCTGTAATGTAATTACTTCAGACACCAAAAGTAATAATAAACTTTATAATATGAGACAACGATTTCTTTACGAAGACAAGGTACAAGGACAACTTATATCGGAATAATTATATCTATAGATAAATTAATAAAACAAAATACATAAAAATATAAATCAGCCTATAATTATTATAGACAAAACACCAAAAATATAATTAAAAAGTATTGTAAAAATTTGCAAATGACTACTATAATCAAAAATCTGGTTTATCCAAATAATTCAAGACATTTATTACTTGTATCGATTGAGTTTATAAGACGGTGATCGATAAATTAATCAATATTAATGGATACAAAGATGATAAGAAATACACATTATTAAGTCCACACCAGCTGGTTTACATTCACCATATTGGATGTTGCATATACATAAGAGTAGGAATGGTACTTACACAAAGAACCTTGGATAACTAGTTAAGTAAAACAAAGTAAAGTAATTGGTTGAAAACATTACTTTCTCAGAATTCTATTTGACAACAAATAAACATATAGTAGTAATAATGTAAATAAAACATTGACTGCGACAGCTTAGTTACTAGAAGACATATTGTTAATCGTAGCACGAATTGCTATACATAAATGGAATGCATGAATACTAAACTATGGATATTAGGTGATAATATACTTTATTCTGACGGAACATGGTATCTGCCCCGCACTAAGACCTTAAAAAGACTTTGCTTAAACGTTCAATTCGATATGAAAAAAAGACAAAAACAAAACAAAGAAAATATGAACATATATGAAAATAAATACAAACAAAACGAAAAATAAACTTCACAAAGCTCTTGAATCTTAAATATGTATTATCTATAATTTGAAATAGGGACAAAAATAAACGTTAATAAAGTATAGTGTGTTAGATTTACACCCAAATGACCCAGCTTGATATAGGTAAAATTAGGTTAGGTATTAAAAACTTCTATAAAAATAGTACAAACTAATTTATGATGTAAATAAACATAATATCTAAACATAAATCAGAAAAATAAGGTTTTTAATATTAATCAACTTGTTGCTATAATATCTGTTTATATCTATAATAATGGTTTCATAATGAAAAAATGTACTTCACAAAAAGTCGTTCGTGATTTAGAAAACTACTAATAGTAAGTCGGAAATCTAATTATTTACAACACTAAGTAAAATTATGATAATATAGTAATATATAATATAATATTATGGACTATACAAGTTTTACAACGCATAATTAGACCTAATTTACTTAGACTACGCAATACAATCTTAAACATATATTACAGTAATATATATATACTATATAATATAATATGTTATATTAGTATCATATTAAGAAAATTATATAGAGCTGTATTTTGGTTTTAGCGAAGTTATAATCAACGATATATAACATAACACATAGATTATAAAAATATTACTAATTGTGTGAGACTTTTCGTCTAAGATTTCGTATATATAAGACATTTTCTGAAATATTACTTTTATAAATCACCATAAATTAAGAGATGTTGAATAAATACAATAATTAATTAATGCTAATATCATAGAAGTATTGCAATTTTTAAGAATTAAAAGAAAAAGTAAAAGACACAGTGTAATTCGTGCAGACAAGCCCCTATTTAGTTGTATAAATAAATGACATAAATACAGGAATTAGAAATACTACAAGAATTTCTGCGCAGTAGGTGGTTGAGTAAGGTAATTAAGGGGCTAATCGGATTCCAGCAAGTGGAGTATTGAGTGGCAATATGAAAACAGATAATAAAAAGACAGAATGCATAATAGTACGGTTAAGAGAAGTAATTAAGGATTACAGCGAGTATAATAGGATAAGAGTTCAGGTGCAGAGACAATAATATGTAATAGGATAATAATCTCATTAACATCTTCATTACCTTACACAACCACATAGCGCATCGATTCATGTAATAATTCTAATTCCAATAATTCTGCCATTCATGTTTACAACTGAAGAGGTGCACGTTCACAAGAAATATATTGTATCTTTTTTTTCTTTTAATTCTTAAAATTATAGCACAGGTCAATACTCCTATTATATCAAATTTCCCAATATGCTGCGTGAGACCTTCAACTATTTAAACAATGACTGTAATACAATGCAACCGACTATAGAGCACAACATGTTTCCAGAGTATTAATGAAAAATAAATAAGTTACAAACATAGTCAGAAATATCATTTAAAAAATAGCATTATAATAAAAAATGCATTCTTCAAAAATTGAGATATATAAAAGTACTTAAAATAATTTTTTTATATATAAAAAATTGATTAAAAACAGTAAAGACAACAAATTGAAACAAATTGTGGTGTCATAACAAGACAAAGAAGCTCTTTTTATGTGGAAATACTGAAATGTATAAATAAGATGACTTTTCAGTATTTCTATGTGAAAGTCACACATACACAATACTTAGTATCACAAACAGGCCCATATTTAGGCACCTGACCCACCTTTGATTGAAGCGAGCTTCGTTCTGGTTTCTGACAGTACTGGTGCTGGTAGCCATTCCCGATGAGAAGCTGGACGAGCTGCCCCACTGCACGCAGGGAGACTCGATCCGTCTGAGAATAAATGTAAACATAATAATAATGGTTATTACCCCCTTCTTTAATTTCACTGTATAATATACAACCACAATATATTTGATGTGTGGAGTTTTAACAAAAATGCATAGCATATTGATGAATTTATAAATTTATAAATCGCATATAATATGTATAATATTTTTTCTGTTTGAGAATTCTCTCCGATATTGACATATTTTATTAAATATTGATAATTATAAATAAATGTAAACTGCAACGTTTTAACATCAGGAACATTTAAATGATTTTGATATGACCATAGATAGAATATTACCGATTTGAAGTAGTTGTGAATATGTCAGTGAATACTTGTAAAACGATAGCATTTCGAAAATCGGGTGGAATTTGTAGCTCACCCTGTATATACTCACATTCAATTATCAAAATCAATAAATATGCATAACTGAAGTATCATCAAAATAGTTAAACTCAATGGCGTCTATGGATAAGAAATATTACTTAATGTCAGAAATTGATTGGCCATCTAAAGCAATATACACGAAGCTAATTTCAGAGCAACTATTTCATTGTAATTTCGATGATTTGCATAATTCCATATTTAACGGTCACTGATTTTTTATATTGATTGCTTATGAAAAACGAAGAGAATTAAAAACATTAAATAACATACCAGCACTCAAATGAAATTGCTTTAAATGTAGTTATTTTTGCCAAAATAGTTGTATATATATAAATATATATAATTTAATTTCAATTAATTAAAAGACAAAGACACAATATATTACAATAACTAAGTGAAAATAAGTATTAAACTGAATAACATAATATTGATCTAACATACGATTTTCGTGCCAAGAATCTTGGTGAGTAAACGACGGAAGTTCTCGTTTCCTTTGATCCCACGGACAGAGTAGAGGTACTCGAGCCGTGTTCTCGTGAGGAAGTTTGACATACTCACACCCTGCTCCAACAGAAGTTTCACAAATTCCAGGCGATCGTTGATCAAGGCGTCCAACATGGCGGTTTCTAAGTGCGTTGTCTAGGTAACACGATGATCGATCGATAGGATTGTTGTGTTGTGGCAATGATGGAGGAGTAAAATATTTTGAATGTACTTGATAGTGTAAATGCAGTAATCACTAAAAAAGTTTTTCACACTGTAATGCTATTCGAAAATAAAATTAATAAAAACAATAATAATCATAAACATTGGATAAAATCTTCATTTTGATTGGTAATAATTCAGAGCAAAAGACCATGATTTATTTTTTTACAAACAATGTTGTCGTATTTTATTAATTATGCTGCTTAGCTGTAGAGCAAGATAAAAAATAAAATGTCATTGAAAAAATACAACATTACTCTACTAAACCTTATATTCACAGCATTGTTTTGTTGCTAAAAAAGAGTATCTAAAAGGCATTCATAAAAACATAAAATATTTGAAAATAACGCAAAAAATATTATTAATAAACACTCAGTTTTTTTGTTTATTAACGAAACAAAAGTAAGTCACTTCATTTTTAAATGGTTCAAAAAAATATTAACTAGTATTTACTAAATTTTCAAACTAGTAGATTAGTGACACAAAGTTTAGCATATTTTGACAAAATACCTTATTGTTTGCAATAAACAGCTATATAATATATATCTATATCTATTTACTGTAATTTGATTAGTATACAGCCTATCTGATCATACAATTGATACAATTAATATAATTTGCGGAGGTAGGGTTGATCGTATAGAGATCAGCTTTTTCTTACTACTTTCACTACTAGTATCAGCAAACTTTCTGTTAACAGTTGAAGTAAAAATTAGCATAGTTATATATCTTATATACAAACATATTACTGCAAAATATTGTAAAACGTTCTAACCAAAAATCAACCAATACGTAAAAGCAATAAAACTAAGTAATATATGTAAGGGCACAAGAAACTATAGATAAGTTAACAATTAAAAAGCTTAGTTCGAATACCAACAGCAATCTATTATAGCTTCATAAATAATTATCTTTCGTCAAAATGCTGATTATCTAGTAAAAAGGAAACATGCACCAAACTAATTTGAATTAAAACATGTGTCTTCATAAACTAGACCATCTAATTAGTCTTATGGGAGAATTGGTTCATGATCGCTATATTGATATCTATAATGGTATATATATGAAAATTATGCCAATTAAATATATGCATTAATAGAATGAAAAATAATTATACAGTAGATGAGGTAATTGTAAAAGACATATTTGGGACAACAGATATAATATAACTATTAAAAACACCTCGAAGTGGATATTTTGTGCTAAAAGTCAATAAATAATATAATATGAATTCAAATGAAGATAAAAATACACCAAAGCAAAATATTAATCGATATAGAAATAATATTTATATAATACATTAATACTTTTGGAAAAAAGATTTAAAATAATTTTCTTAAACTAAATGGTTAAGTATTGGAAACCAACCAAAGACACTTCATATTATTATAAGATATATGTAGATCTAACATAAAAGCGAATATAATTAAATTTATTAATACTAGGTAAATAAAATAAGCCCTTTCAATAATATTGTAGATTTTCCGAAATAAACTTTAACACAATATTCGCGAGACCCCTTTTATCGATCAAAGCAAGTTAGTAGCAGTAAAATACGAATAAAATATCTTTGAAATAACAAACTGACATACATAAACAGCAAAATAACAGTAAAAAAGATAAAATAACTGGAGTAAACCGAATATTTGAAGTGATTAATACGGTAAAAACAAAAAGTTGTTTAACATGCTTTATTGCATTTGTGTTATATAATACATAAAAAGGAAGATTCAAAAGGAAAATCAAGTATAGAAAACTGTGTAAATATAATTTATAACGTAAGATAACAACAATATTAAAATTTTCAACTTTACGAAATATTACTGTTTTTAAACTCAAATTAACTTTTAAAGTAAGAAGCCTTTCTCACCTGTCTGATATTCTGATTGTTAAATAAAAAACAAAATTAATAAGAAAATCATAATAACATGATTAAAAATATTAAGAAAACAAATAATATAGCATAGGATAATTAGGCATAAGCGAAAATATTTAACAGAACTCTCTAATAAAAGAAAGAACTTATTTCAATGAGTGATATAAACTTACCGACGATTCAACCTGATCGAATTTGAAGACATGTTGTCGGGCAATATCCGGTCGATTCCATGCCATTGTGTAGGACAACTGCTCAATCAATGTCAAATTACGACGGGCAGCTGAAAAGGGAAGACATAAGACATCAAGTAAACATCGCAGTCGAACAAATATTTTAATGGTCCTTATAAGGTATAAAATACATCGATAAAAAGATCATGACAAAGATCGATTTTACTATATTTAACGCCTGTCTAAAAATTGTATAGAATAAATGTTAAATAGACTACTTACTAACTAATAGTAATATAGACAACATTATTACAATAATTATACGTGAATAAAACGTTTTTTTAATAGGTATATAAGTCACTAAAAAAGTATATCTGGAAAAGAATTACATATAGAATTATCTTATATGTACGTTTCGCTGCAATGAAATTAGTTATACTATAATCATCCGTTGAAGTATGCTTGTGTCATCAAAGTCATCAAAAGAAACGTTCATAAATTTATATTTTAAATCATCTTGTGTTTAATCATTATATTGACAACTTTTTAATAACATCTTTAACCGAAACATTCTTGTTGTCGCAAAATTCTTAAAATTTTATTCCATGAAAAAATAATGCATGTATAAAATAGAAAATAAATAGAAATCGACATAAATGAAATGTTTTTAGGAATCAAAGGCTATGTCGGCTGATAAAATTTATTTTATTTTATTTATTATCCAAATTTAAAAACTGGATGATTTTCTAGCATGTACGTGTAAAACATATCTGGTAATACACAAAAAGCTTGAATAACTTGGAAGAAATATAAATGTATTTCTTTAAAAATCCCGGTATTCGGCTAGTAAACAATTAATGCTTTTTTGGGTAAAACGTCACGCAGATGAATAATTAAAACACTTTTTTAAATCTATAAAACAAAGCCTTTCTTTGCGGAAAAGTATGTAAATAATAAAAATTGGGTTTAATAAATTTCAATCATTTCAATCACTAAGTAAACTTTTCTTATTTCAATTTTAATATTTTAGCTTAGATTTATAATCAAGTCACTATCAACTTTGTAATATTCATCAAGAATATTTTACAATATGTTCCAGACATATTTTAATAGTAAAACTCTTATTGAAAAGCGGTACTAATTAAAAGGACAGTGATGTCAATGTCAGAGTAAATATATTTTATACTCATGTTGCGCCTGAATATCATTTGAATCTCATTTCAGCTACTTTTTTCGGCATTCTATCATGGACTTTTTTAAGCTGAAATAAAATAATGAACAGGTCGAGGAAAAGACAAAATGCCTGTGGCGAAATTGCAGTATCCCAGCTGTAACTGACAAAAATTGAATATACATAAATCTATACACGTATTGGAATATAGTATGCATAAATAATACAGACTGATGACATAGATATGATATCGATTTCCCGCAAGAGTTTAATTTGGGATATTTGAGGTCATGAAAGAGACTTGAATCACGTCGAATAGATTTATAAGCATACGTACATAATTAATAAAACGAAATGAGATAGACATGTAACCCAGAAAAGGGGTAGCATAATTAATGTCAAACACAGGCAACTCCGTACAAATTACATAATTGCTACCACATTTGTATAACTTTTTCGTATGTTACTTCTGCACTGTGTTTTTGAGGATTAATTAAGGAGGAAAACTTTTAGTAAAATAGATAAAATATAATATATACGTTGATATGATTAACATATTGTATGCCTTAAATAAAATAGCCGAATCATATGCCTAATCACGAGCCATAAACACCATCAGTATGGTTTTTAGTTTTAATATTTATCGATACAAAAAGCAGATTTTCAGATTTTTGTCAATAAAAATATATATATATATACATAATAAGTGTTTTGTGATAATGATGGGAAAGAAATTGTATTTCATATTCTCTCCAATGTGATTAAATATGTGATATATATTTCTGAGGAACGCTGCAATCTAACAAAATAAATCCGTAAATAAAATACCTATATAGGTAAACCTAAAAGTGAAAAATTGATCGAGTATTAATTAATAATCTAACACAGAGTATGAAATTATTTTATTGTGAAGTTAAATATAATGGCATAAGAGCGTGTCTGCATTGTGCAAAGTTTCAAACAACATTTTTCTGCGTCTTCCGGAGTGATCATGCGAGAATTTTTTTCAGACATCGATTTTTATATACATTCTTCTTATGCGAATATGTTGATCGTGAACGGATAAAATCATTCAAATCAATTTATGTTAAAAGAAATTAAGTTATTTAGTTAAAAGGAAGTGAAAATTAAAGTTTTGTCACGAGCAGTAGCACAGAATTGATGCATAAAACATTGTATGAAAAGTTGCAGTGCGTATGCGATGTAATAAAATAATAGATGTATAATAACGTTTGATTTTTTATAAAACTGAAAAAGTAATCGATAACAACAAGGGTACATTAGAATTGCACATAATTATGTATATATAACATTCATCAATATAAAAAATTAATACATATGTTAAATGTTAGTAGAAGTCAGTATAGTATAGTGAATCGATTATAAAATCAACGAAAATTAAATTTCAGTAATCAAATGTTATAGAAACTGGTTAGAAAAAATATAGTTTATCATAAAGAGTGCTGTACGTTTGAAACTAGTTTTTATAATCAATAGTATTTAAAAGTAGAAACTTGTTATATAGTGATCACAAAGTTATTTTAAAATTAAGTGTCAGTATCTGCTGATAGTTAAATTAGAGAGATACTGATGTTGACTACATTAAACATATAAGAATGAATAAATGTTAAAACAATAAGATTACTTTTATTTTGCGTAAGAAGTCAACCATACACTAAAAATTATGTAAAATTATCAATACTATTACGTAATAATTGCATTGTTAAAAAAACGAGATACTTACATAACGGATTAATTAAACATAGAAAACGAGGGTTTGTTGTAATTAATAAGACTGCAGCGCAATTGACAAATTTAAGACATCAAAAGCTTGAAAATACTTATCACAAAGTGCCTACACAGACATTACACATATGCAGACGAATACTTCACGCCAAGGTTGACTTTTAATACACAAACACAACCCACATAACCGCATACAAAATAAGACATGGTGAAGGACAAATTTTGACTAACTGTAGAAAAAAATAGGGCTCTAATTTATACATAATACAGATATTTAACTGTAGGAATAGTATTGCCAGCCGTATTGTTGTAATATAGACTATGTTTAAAATATTTAAAAATCAAACGTTTTTATTTTCTTGGAGTAGGCGACAAATTTTAATTCTAGACTGAATATTTCAAATAACGATAGCTGTTCCATTGCGTGCGAAAAATATCCAGTTGAGTTTGACACACTGTATACAAGATTGCGCTCTAATGAGGTGTGGTATCATCAATAAAAAGAGTAAGAAATGAATGGATTTTTGAAACAAGTGTCGGAAAATAAAGAATTTTTCTAAATAAAACCAATGAAACGTTTTTCGAATATCTGTTGAGTGTGTGAGAGAGAGAGAGAGAGAGAGAAAGAGAGAGAGAGAGAGAGAGAGAGAGAGAGAGAGAGAGAGAGTGTACACACGAAAGAGACGATATAAAAGTGGCGAGAGGGGAGGGTTTTTTTTAGGTGGGGGGG
>JAYRBW010054445.1:0-26717 GCA_036023295.1 Invenusta paracnida | reverse complement strand
AAAAGTAGTGCAGTTTTTATTCACAGATATTCTGATGTTGGAATGAGAATAATATGGTTAGATAGAGTTGCAGATATAACGATTAAAATGAGACTGACAAGAATAAGAAGACCTATAGGATAGCATTAAATCAAGGTCAACATCGTACTCTACTGGGTCATACACAAGTTTCTTCACTAAGATTCGGGGAAGTGGAAGGTAATGTTGGTAACGATGTAGCTACTGAGTTACAATTTAAGTTAAGTGCTTTGACTGGATATTTCTTTAAAAGAGGGGATTGATTCACCTTAGCTTAGAAATAAGTAGATGTGTGGATGATTAGGGATCTAAATAGGCAGCTGCTATAGAGGAAAACCAGGCCTCTGAGAAATGATGGTGTCACAAGGAGAGGAAAGTAGAAGAAAGGGTGACGAGGATGAAATGTTGTTTGCTAAATTAGAAGTGAGAGTCATTTGGGTTGGATTAGAGTTCAACATAAATTGCCATAAATAGGTACCAGACACCTGACTAAATTGTGCTAAAGTTAAAATATTACAAACTTGTTTAAATAATGTATTATGCACATACATATATATGTATTCTATAACAAATCTACTCCTTAAATACGAATATATCAAATTAGGAAAAAAGGTTTCCAATGAAAGGCATTAATGGGGAAAATATTAAAATAATAATTTAACACGCAAACGTATCTTTATTGATCAGATGGATATGTTCGTTTGTTTTTAATATTTTTAACAGTTCCCAATAATATTCAAGGAAAATATTTTAAAAGTTAGATAAATTAAATAAAACCAATAAGTTCATATTATAAATAAGGAAAAAATAAAAAAACAACGTTAAATTAACTGTCTAAAAACCCACAGGTTAATTTTACATCGAATGACGCTTTATATTCAATACTAATATAAAATGTTTTTTTATTTTAAATAGCGAATTACACAAATATTCGGAATTATATTAAACTTTATATAGCATTACACATTAATAACAGACATCACTTACGGAAGTATGGTTGACTTCTGGACTAAGAGTGTGCTACTGGAAATTGCAGTACATGCAAAAGTATATATCATTACATACATTTTTAGTTCATATCACTAAATGTTAACAATTAATTAAATAAAGATATTACACAGTCATAATATTGTAAATGTGTAATCCAGAATATCGTTACTGAAGAAAAAAAAATTTATATATTATAGTTGGGAAAATT
Organism: Invenusta paracnida; assembly: GCA_036023295.1. Taxonomy (NCBI): domain Eukaryota; kingdom Metazoa; phylum Platyhelminthes; order Proseriata; family Coelogynoporidae; genus Invenusta; species Invenusta paracnida. The sequence continues at coordinate 25,501 of JAYRBW010054445.1, read as the reverse complement.
AATTGAAGTAATTCCTCTGATAAAACAAAAATAACTGTAAATAGTGTATTAGAATTATGGTTCTACTTTTTCCCAAAACAAATAAGGTTTTGCAAAAAACAACAATAGGAAACTGATGAGAGGAAATAGTTTTGAAAACAAACTATCGGATAAAAACATGCCATGATATTACTCTGTAAGTGGTTACCCTACGTGTAGGTTGAGATATTGGTAGGTTGTCGCCATTAGCAATAGAGTTTAGGTAGTTTATTGACCATATTATATAAATCAAGATGGGGGAGGAGGGGGGGGAGGAGGCGGTAATTGTTGGTCGTGGTAGCTACCCAGGCTCTACTACTTTCAGGTTAATATGTTTACGGTTAGCGGGCTGTGAGCGATACATACTTGAATCTTTAGGAAGAAGATGATCATGCGTGTGTCTTTGCACGGTCAATCGAGAACCTTGATAATAATAAGTGATTATAATAAATCGTCTTAGCAAGACAGAGTTGATATATTGGAAATGGTATAACGGTACGTACTATGATCATAAGCACTACATAAAGTATACTAATCACAGGTTAGAGCAAGACAAGTGATTAAGGCACAAATAGTGGTGATAAAATGGACACAACAGTGTATAATGTGTTACTATAAATAATGTAATTTTCACAAACATAATTCAACTAAATGTGAGATGTACACTATTCTATAAAAAGAATACATCTAAAATGTTTTATAAATTATGAAGGTATATAATACATGGAATATTACAGCATTCAAAGAAATTTCCAGTGGATCAAAATAAAAAATAGAATTTGCGGAAGCCATAGAAATGCTATTGAACACGAATCAAACATTATTGATAAATTAGTACTAGGTACAATAAAAACTGCCGGAAAAATGAATTATATTATATTTATTACGTCTGATTGTCTAATTATTCTATGAAAAGTACACAACTTTATATCAGCTGATAAAATAATAATAAGCAATACAATCGATAAACCGTCTAAACTAAAAGCCAACGATCTTATGTGTAGCACTGGAAGCTAAGGTTTGTGTACTTCGGCTTTCTTTTAATTAGTCGTAATTATAGTCTACATACATATTATAGTAATATAATTAGCTATCTTTATCTGAATTAATATATCATGAACAAATAGATAACGGTTCAGTATGGCTATATCTAATATTCAACACTAAGGACTATCATTTCCCATTAAAATTATATCAATTTTTAGCTTTAGTTAATACGTGAAATTAGCACTATTTAAGTACACTTAAACATCAGTTTATTAATATCTTCCTGAGAAAGCAGTCTTTAAGAATCAACATATTTTACACAATACAATTAATTAATTTTATCAGCGATATTGACGCTAACTGAGATGTGAAATAACTTCAACTACCAAATTACTCTTTACATGTTAGCACAGTCAGTATTATTATAATTTAATAGCAGATAGCACGTCTATCATAGAATAATAAATATACTAAAACAATGTCAATTATAATTAAAACAAAAAACTGGCGAGTTTTTCGGCACTATGCAATTTTAATTATCTTATTTAATATACTGTCAATGAAAAAGAATAACAAACACTTAGAACATTAAAAAATATATAGTTCTTTAAAAAGGGAAATGAATTGGAAAATATCACGACCATTATGTTTTACTTTTTAAATATCATACTTTCAGAATTATCTCATTAGAACTTTTCATAAAAGTCGAAAACCTATTAAATGAAAATTATGCAAATTGAGTTTCTTATTATGTAATAGTATATACTCGTAGATAATACAAATTAATAGCAGAAAAAGTAAATGTTAAAAAAGATTGACAAAACCAGAGTGGAATTATAGTTTCTCCTGAAATAAATTAGTTTGAAGCATCATATAAATTTCTAAAGTCATCTTTTAAAAATAACGGTATCGACATATTCAGTAAATAAACATACACACAAATAGCTTTATATTTAGCTACAGAAAACAGAATAACGTAATAAATACAGTAGATAATTAGAGATATAATTCGTGGAAGGAGGGAGGGAAAAAGAGGTTAATCTCAGGAAAGAACTGGGCGTCAACATTGAGAACAAAGTATGCTGGGGATGGGGACTTACTGAGAAGAGCTTTGAGGATTGCGTTGTCGATATCAGTCGTCTTCGGATCACCTAGCCGGAATACACTGATCTGAAATGGAATCGACAGGAGACACTGGTCTAACTACAACTATGATAGTATACCAATCGATACTAGAGTCTCTACTACAAAATATTGATTACATTATTCTACTATTGTTATAAGATGCTAAGAAACAGTTGCAGTAACACGCCAAGATACTAAGATAATTACTTAAAACCTAGTGCACCATCTGTATTAATATACATATAATAATTCGCACCTATATGAAATTGTCAATCAAAACGATGGGCGATTTGATTTATAAATATAGAACACTATTACAAAGTAATACATAATGTATAAGGCATTATAATCAATGCGTTATTTATAATACCAATCTGAAGGTCAATATCAAGAAAACTAAACTAATTTTTAAATATTAAGCAAAATATTTATTTTTAATTAAAAAAGGTGTTAAAGTATAAACGCTTTAAAATGATTGAATATTAAAACTACTATTAATCAATTATACAATCAATCATTAAACAATGATTGAATATTATTAAATATTATTAAACCCGGATATACAAAGTAATTGCCACATTTAATTGCCATTCAATTTAGTAATTGCCACTATCTAAAAAATGTAATGCAAACATTTTTTAAATAAGACAATTACATATGTAGTATTCATCAATTCTATATTACAGCATCAATTATCAACCTGGAAAGATATGACCAAATGGACAAAACAAACTTATTAGAACATGCAAATCTAAAATTTTAAGAGCAAATTACAATATTTGAAACATGAGTTAGTACATCAATGTTCACAATCAGATCAAATATAAAATAGTAACTTAAGAAGACAATAGTTGAAAATGTCATGTACACACCAAAACCAATAGCTAGTTGTTGACTTTTCAGGTTAGTAAATATAAAATAATAATTACAGCTGATTTTGTAATCATATTCATTATAGTCATTAGCAAAAATTAAATTTGCAAGTGCAAACTGAAAATCGAAGGAATACGTGACACTACAATCGATAATCGCAATAAAAATAAAAATCACCTTTTTAAAGGCTACAATATAACTGGGAACATTCGTGACAATTGGGCAAATATTATATTATTTGACAGCAAATAAATATACTCGTATGTATACATAATACTGTGGAACTGTGGACACTATAATATATGATATTGTAAAGGCTCTCCTGCTTAAAACAGAATAGTAAAACCTCGATTTGAGTTAGGCAGTAAATTGAGCCATAAATCAAGATTCAACGCGCTCTTAATTCGATTTATTAAAAAAAATAGTGTGCAAAGTTATAATAAATATAACCTGGTTTAATACCAACTCGACCCATAAATAAATTATCAGTGTGTAGATATCAGGTCACTTTCCCATCACAATTATTTTAGTATATTATACTTTTTTAGAAGAAATTGGACAAAGCATGTGACAAGGTATTGTTTCTCTGTTCGCATGTCTATCCAACTGCCTCGAAGAGTTAAAAAGAAAGCAACAAGTTCGACAAGCGACATGGATTTTGCTCGTTAAGGAGGGAGTAACAATGCGTCTTTTTATGGGTAGAGGTTTGCGATTTATAATACTTATTCCAAGTAATCCAGAGGGCGATACAATTCTAGCGATGACTGTGATAAACATTTTATCGGTTACAAAAGTCAGTTTTACTTTAATCTGACGAGAGTGAAGTAAGTAACATCTTGGGAATGTTTAGTAAATAAGATTATCAATTAAGAACAATTTTAAGTAGATTATATAACTTGTTAAGAGTGTATCATGTATTCCTAACGTTCTATACAATTATAATAGATACACAATAATATTAACTTTAAATTTATTTCGCTCTTCTTGAAGTTTATAATTAATTTAATTTAAATTAAATCACCTTGGGTAAATACCAGCGAATAATGTTATTAAGTGTACTAAATTGAGGAATATTAATATTATTATCTTCTAATTTTTACACTTAACAAATTACTCGCATTTTGTCGGTATATGAACATTAAGTTGACATAGTTTAGAAATTGCGCCATTTTAATTCAGTTAGATCTGATGTTGGCAATTTATTCGAAAACTAAAAGTTATTAAAAGTTAAAAAACAGAATTGTATTTGAAAAATGAAGACCGGTAATAATATCATCAGGATTTAAATAATAATAATAAAATGTCTTGCAAAAATAAATAAAATCACACCTTCAGCAACACTTTAAAGCACATTCAAATCAAACGCTTAGAAAATAATGGAAAATGTGGAGCTCTGCATCTGACAGCAGCTAGCTGTTGAGTAACCAAAAACACCTTAAACAAAGATGAAGATAGAATAGGTGACGCACCAGATCTCTCCGCTTGAGACACAGTTTCATTTCGGCATAAAGACTGTTCGCCTCGTCCGTGGATAGCTGGAAGGTCCTCTTTACCGTGCTCAGAATTCGGTCCTTCAGTATCTGGGGAAGATTCCTGTAGAGAGACGAGGGAATAAGAGGAAAATCTATTCATGCAGTATTTCCAAGGAGATGAGTATAGCCACATTAGGATATACCGTATTATATTGTCATATATTATGTAAGCTATGTATAATAATAATACGATTTGTCTTCCCTCCCCCTTATGCATAAGAATTCAAAACTGCGCACCCAAATGCTTTGCGTATAGACACTCAACACAATTTTTGTTTGAATAAATTATGAAATTAGTGAAAATCAGTTATTAATCCTTTTTATATGATAAAACGTGCAGTAACGAATATAAATTATGCATTAGTTTCCAAAACAAATATTTTAGAAGGATAAGCAAATCTATGTGCAGCTTACAGATGCAATTTTATAGAATTATTGAAATATCAAGCCCTATACCAGTGATTCATATTATTTAAAACTATCGCAAAAACAAAGACAATACGAAAAAGATGATTTTAACAGTAAAACAAAAAGGGGATACTTTGGTATGCAGTTAGAATTCGCACGAAATATAATTAGATGAAAGCTCAAAATATAAAGGGAATATTCTACAGAACAATGAAGCAATACAACTTATAAAATAACGATAATAACTATAAAATTGTTATTATCCCACTGTAAGCGAGTTGATATATTCGCCGAATACTTGGCATACGAAGACAGTGATATACCCGCTTCATGAACAACCCTAATATATATAAATATCAGTATCTACATTATTTATACATATAATTCCACAAATAATTCCGTGCAGGCCAGCATTAAAACATCAGTCAATTAAATCAATCTTTTTCTTCTTTTGATTCTAAGAATTCTAAGAAAAATTGCATTAAAAGCCTTTTAGACTGTTGGCATTAACTTATACCTGCGGTAGGTAATGGCTGTGGGTTCCACACCAAAAATAATAATCTAATGCAAACCAGTTCAAATTATTTTTAATGGAGAAAATAAAATTAGTTAAGAATGTAAAATCTAAGGCTACGTTATAAACGGTAGCAATAATTTTGTATCTACATAATAATTATTATCTAATGTTAGAAAGAGTTACATATTTGTAATTGTATGGTGCTTTCTTTTGCAAAAGAAGGGCAATGAATTCTCATAGTATTTAATTAATCCCACATTTATACATGTACAAATTTGATTTACTAAAAATATATACGAAGGAAATCTTCCTTAATAAAGGTTAATTCAACATAAATTAAATGAGATAAGAGGTGCATAGAGCTATAAGATTAAATGATTTCATTTCTAGCATGGGAGCCTGTGGTCAAATGGTTAGAGTGTTCGCACTCCACCCCAATGACCCTGGTTCGAGACTATGTTCAGCTGATTCGACCAAACAAGGTCGAAACCGGTACTGTTCTGTCTTCTATGTTGGAAAATGAATGATAATCACCTCTAATATTTAACATAAATTAAGTTTAAAAGAATCATATTATATTTATATTAGAAACTTAGCTATTCCTACTAATGAGACAATAAACACCCTACAAATAAATTTAAGCAAACTTAACTTCTCACAATTTTTTTTAATTGAAAATAAAGAGCCATTCATTTTATCGATTTTATAAGAATTATTTCAGCTTTAGAGGAATTTTATTAATACTTTAAGGGATTTTAAGATATTTTGTAGAAAAAAACCCATTAAAGTTAAAAAGAAATTATAAAGAAGATCATCGCTAGATACAAAAAAATACTTCTATTTACGGATTCAAAACGTTCCATTTCCAAACCATCTATTTTTACATGTATTGAAAAAGAACTTTTTATTGTAGCAATATTAAAACAATTTTCAAAGTAAAATAAAGCCGCATATAAAGCTATATAGTGTTTGATAGATTATATATATATTATACATTCTTTGGGAAAGAAAATATATCTTACTGTGGGTTAAAGACAGACCGACAGATTAAAACATGATTTTGAGGAAATATAAAAGAGGATTTTCATATCTAATTAAGTCGATCCTAGTCCCAGAAGTATTAATAATTTATGGAAAGGTATATTATATTGCATATATAGACACATACATTGGTTGCCTATCAGAAATATACAATATAATTGATGTGTATCGTCTCTTTATGTATTGTGTATGTAGTTTATCCATAGTCTCTATTAAAATGCAATCAAATTAACCGAAACCAATCAATCAATTTCAATATAAAACATTACATATTTTGGTGATAACCGGCAAAGTTCGTCAGTTCATTGACCCAAAAGTAACACAAATTATTTGCAACGGTATTTTAATGATACAGCATTCGTACCAGTTTTTTCAGCTGTAAGTAAAGAGGATATACATATAAGGAAACCATACATTGATTAATGTAGGAAGAGCAGAACAGAATAGGAATGATAAATCGATTATAGTTTAAAGAGAGCTCCTTGCTCCTTACTTAAATAATAAGTGAAATAACAACACAATATTATCTCAAACACTAAGATAGTATATCACTCATAATAACAGTAATATTCAGCCTTTTTAAAAAGTGGGTAAAATACTATCGGTAAAAACCAAATTTCTTAGAAGTTTAACAAATATTTAATTTAGACATACATTTTTACAGATTTGAAACTGGCAACTACAAAGTCACAAAATATAAGTACTAAATATAATTTGAAAATTGTCAGAAAATTATACTTTGAAGCGGGTGTGAAAAATGTCTTTCAACGTTGCCAGAGAACGCAAACAATGCTGAATAAAGTGTTCTTCCGTGGTCTAGATGACACCCGATTTCCACAGTGATAAATATAAAATGATATGGGCAGAGGGAAATATTTATTCTATAATAAACTATACAACAAAGATATTTCCAGATGTCGGCAGAAAATGCATATTTCTTATCACTATTAGAATTTAAGCAGAATAACTATCATACAGAATATACTTTTCCTGAACATTAAGTAGATTTCTCAATTTCCAAATACCTTGGTATAATAATACCTACTAATAACAACAGCATTTTAGCCCTTTGACAATATTTGACATTGTTCTTAAAATAGCTTTAAAGGTTATGGCTAATTAATCAGAGCGTAAATAGATATTATGTCAGTCTGACCAGAACTGACCATATTGCTTGTCAAATTAAACAGCTGTTTCCTTAGAATTTCCCAAAATATGAACAGAAATTATTTATACATAAGCCCATATCTGGATCTATTTATAATTACTGATCAGTCTGTGTATATCACACAAGAATAACCAATTCACGCTCTAATTCTCTCTCAAGTTTTCCTGATTTTTCTTCTTCTTATTATTCCATGTCAATGGGAGAGGAACTCTCAGAGGAAGAAAAGGGTCTGCGACTTGTCCAATGGAGTTGCAATGGAGTCATTTTGAAGGACAGCCTTAGCTCACTCAAATATATATGCGTCGGTGGAATACATTACGAATTATTATTAGTATGCATGCAGTTTTGAGACAATGCCGACTTCAACTGTGGCAGGGAAGAGAGATTTGAACTTTACTACTCGCTTAGAAGTAGACAAGATTATTATGCACTATTATAGCAGAAGTTAAAATACAGATAGAAAAGTCATAAAATAGTAGAAAATCCATTAATATTATTACTTAAATATAATGTTTAAAAGGACCTGCTTTTAATTTAAACACTAAAAAAAGGCATTATTGATATTGTTTCATTAATGATTTAAAATATTTTTGAAAACAACGACACGTTTCATAACAAAAATTTCTGACTATTATTTAAAAACAAATTAATTTTACAAAGAAATACATCCACAATATTGCATCCACCTAGACAAGGCTCAAATACTGTCAATACCCTGCACACCAGTAACTAGGACATGATTCGAACCAACCCAGGGGTCGCCAGTTTAGTAGTGAGAGGCGTGTACCACTTGGCCAGGCTCTCTACTAAAACCGTTGTTGGCTCAAGTCAAACACCAGAACTCACCCATCCTCCAGCGCGTATCGGTGCATGAAAGCGAGCAGGTCCGCAGCCCTCCCGCTACCATCACACACTACCACGGGGACCGGATTCTTGTCTGTAACCAGTTCGAAGACCATACGGAAGGCCTGCATCCCTCCCTCCACCAGTACTGCTACCACGGGGACACGGGACCGGGTGCCGCCTGGTGTATTGTCATGGTGATAAGGAAATAAACAAAGTTGTATGGACAAGTTGATTGAAATGAGTTCTTCCCAATAATCACTTAAATATAATAGTATGCGAATATTTTATATGAACAATTAGAAATTATGGAATAAAAAGAAGAGCTTGAATGTTATATTTCAGAACTATACATTTTTAATAACAAATACAAAATGAATCCTATGTTGATGGTAGGTCGTGTTTCAAGCATCGACTTTAAGAACTTATAGAATTAATAATACTATTTGCAGTACTTTTAAAATTGTTAAGACTCACAATATGAACCCTTTTCAGTTTTCAGTATAGATTATATAACAATAATAAGCATAATTTCACAAAATACTGCAACATTTAGACGATTTAAAATAATATCATGAATAAAGTGTAAATGTAGGAAACGTTAATATTATAAAAAATGTATTCGTTTTCGTATAATATGTGCTAAGCAATATCTATTTAACATAGGACACAATTATCTAATGCATTGATTTAATCGATTATAATTATTTGAAAGAGCATTCGGAGCTTTATGATATAAATTATCATTATTACAATGAAGGGAGTAATTAACGAGTGAATATATATTGAAGATAAAATAATGTAAAGAAGAAACTCAACGAAATATTGATTTAGTAATCAACAGTGGAGTATAGTGGGATTGATCTTAATTATACACTGTGTTCTTAAGAATAAGTCATAACATGAATTAAATATCCAGATACTTTTATCATACAAGAATATGAGAGTACTGTAAAAAATAAAAGTAAACTTGTCAGTAAATCGTTTGTAACATTTTACAAATAATATTGTCAGTTGAAACCAGAGTACGTTGAGCCTAGTGTACAATTATAACTTTTAATTATATACTGACTGGAATAAAATTTATAAACATATTCCAAAATTTATTTATACAATATAAGTTGGAAATTTTAAATAACTACTAAAGCACTTGCCAAAACTGGATCGATACCTAATCGGAATTGATGAAATGATAGAGAATTGACAATATTTCATGGGTAACGGATATAATCTATATATCTACACCTACGATTTATAAATGAAAAAATACTCATAAAAAGTATACCGGCAAAAGAATTGAAGAAAAAATGGATGAATCCAATTAACAGCGTGGTCCAACTCCAATTAGAATATGATACATACGTATATATTTATGGTTTCAATAATATTCATTGCGTAAATAACTTTTATTTAAACTGGTAGATTTTGCGATAAAACATATCTATTATGCAAGGTTATCCAAATATCCAATCTAAAACTGTGTATGCCTACCACAATAGCCAAATACCATGTACTTCCGGTACAAACACAGTGCAGTATACATGGCCTTCAAAAAGAATCCCGGATCCCGAAAACAGCGATATAAAAATATGTTTTAAACCTTAGCAAATCACATTGAAGGCGGCGCATGTCCGAAAGGTTTAATACTACATTCAACTTTAGTGACTGTAGTGACCGTTCGGTGTATAAGACAGGCTCTGAGATTTATATAAGTGACGAAAATAATTGTAGAAATAGTCAATTAAGTAATTGGCTAAAATGTGTATAAGTAACGACATATTACACAGATTACAGATGAAAATCGATTTGTGACCGAATTCAACAGTTGGATTGAAACCATTTACATTAAAGATCAGTGAAATACAGATTTATAACAGATTTAATACAGATATAAAAATCGTAGCATACCGTATCTTCCTTTATATTTTAAAAGTATCTTCAATGTTAAATAATGTCACAATGTAATTTAACTCAATCCTAAAACAGTGTATTTTATAAATAGGAGAGTAATCTCGTTTTAGTTGTATAATTGAGGAACAAAAAACTGATAACGACTCTTGTCTTATTATACATAAAACTAATCTAGCAGCATCTTAATAATATTCAAATGATAAGATTAAAAAAACATATTAATCTTGCTATATTTCTCGTATACAACGTATACATGTACATACAAAATGTGATAAAATATTCGACATTATATACTCCTACAGACGTGAAAAAACCAGATATTACATTAATTACCTCGAAATATGTTATAATATTGTGTTAGATTTCCAAGCCACAGAACCGCACTTTGGCATTTTAATTATCAAGATTTTTGTAGGGAATCCGTTAATTTGACTTCGTAATGAGGTAAGGATATACATTCTTATAACTTATCATGCGACTCCCGAAGAATTTTTATAATGATGTTATAATGTACGTAGCAACATTTTTTTTAATATACATATTTTAACTATACACCCCGAAATTTCAAGAGAAAATATTAATTGAAACTGAGACTATGTCTGGATTATAGGTGAGCATCTAATACATTTTCCGCATCACGATATTAATATATAAATATAGTATTATGTACATAGCTGCAATACAGCTGCTTACTTTCAATATATGTACATATTATATATACATATATTTTATATTTATAAGACGTAAGACAATGCATATTTGAAAGATATCATTAAATCCATACAACTGTGCGGTTACAAATTTCAAAAGGTATATATCGATAATTTCAGCTCTTTGATGTTTTAATTCACTTATTTCTATATTTCGTAGTTTCTAATTAAATTAGTAAGACGTTTACCAATAATCATTGTGCCGGTATCAATATACCAAAATATAATTACAGCTCAAATGAAAGCTGGCAAAATGTATGAATAAAAATATATCTAACTTGAATTAAATTGCATATTTAGTATAACAGTTTTTTTATAATGTAATAAATATGTGGTTAACACACGCGATATTATTAATAATATAGGATAAATTACTGTTTCGCTATGCCGGAATGTCTCTAAGTGGTAGTCAAGTTGGTTAGACTCCTGTCTACAAACCTCAAGGTAGCAAGTTCGGAATCGGTACATATAGTCCGCAGCTGATGAGGTTTATTCAAGTTAAAAGCGCCATATTGAATGACCTCAAAATCTGAACGTATAACTTGTATCTCATAAAAATGGATTGCTGCCGTGTTTCTGTCGTGGATAAATTATTTATGAGCATTTTACTGTTTCCCATATTAAAGAATAGGAGGGCATTGTGTGATTTTAACCAGTTTACAAATGCATATTTTTTAGAAATTAAACGTATTATTCATATTTTTAATAAGAAAGTTGATCTCATTTTGTTATTCTAGCTATTATCTACATCTTACAAGCAAAATTAGTTATAAATAATCTTATTTATTATGCAGATATATCTGAATATCGTTATTAAGACTATTTTATAGCAAAAAATAGGTTAGTAACTGAAATTTAAATATATTTAGACGGCAAATATTATTCTGTAAACAGCTAATTGTGATTGTAAGATGTAGATAATAACTAGAATAACAAAATAAGATCAACTTTCTTATTAAAACTATGAATAATACGTTTAATTTCTGAAAAATATGCATATTCCTGTAAACTGGTCAAAATCACACAATCTTCTCCTATTCTTTAACATGGGAAACAGGAAAATGCTCATAAATATTTTATCCACGACAGAAACACGATCCATTTTTATGAGATACAAGTTATACTTTCAGATATTGAGGTCATTCAATATGGCGCTTTTCACTTGAATAAACCTCCTCAGCTGCCGAACTAATCTGCTCTTGGCTTTAACAAACTGATTTACGCTAGAGCATTGAGATAATTATCGATTGATTAGTATAATATGTAAGTCTATGGCGACCGATTAAATCGCAATTTACCCTTTATTGTATAACTAGTATATTAAGAAGCTCAAAACGGTAACGACATTAAGCGATACCAGGAAAGAATATTTGTAAATCTATGAGAATAATTCAATAGCCTTTCGCTTAAATAAACGCAATAAAGTCTATTCTACATGTATGTAATTCAAAAATTTGCATGTATAAAAAATAAATTATATTGATATATGTCAATTATGCGTGCAGCTCAAGATATAATAGTGATTATAACATAAACAACTAACCTTTAGTAATAGTGCATACAGTTTAACACTGTCAATTTCCTGCCTAAATGCTTAGTTTATGTTGGAGACAACTGTCTGTTATAATTGCTTGAGCATATTTTAATGAACACTGTACGATTTTTTCTTATATATCCAATTATTCTAAAATTTCTTGGAATACTTTTATTTAATTAGGGAATTTCCATCGTATTGTACATTATACATATATAAAGTAATTAAGTGTTTAATTCTGTATTTAATTATTCTATATCAAGATGTACCTTTAGATAATTCATATTATGCTTTCGACAAATAATAGAATCAATGAATTAAATTAATTTGATGGCCATATCATATTCAATATAGTCAATACAATATATTAATGTAAGTTGTGTTGAATATAATCACTATCTGGAGAATTCTCCGCTGCTTGGTTCATAAAGCCATTTAAGATATAAATCTAAATAATATAGTTTGTATTATCATAATAAGTTTATGATTGATTTGTTCGGAAATATAATATAACATAGACAAAATGGTATGTTAATTTCATGAAAATATTCCTAAACAAAATAATATACATAGTATATATTTATGTTTAAGAAGATTTCTATAGACACCATGCATAAGGAAGGTCGTAACATAAAATTTGACTGATACGTATTTATCCCATATATAAATATCATGTTGTATATAAATACCAGGCAACACCATTAATCTCATGGAAGCAATAACCGCAAATGTTGATTTAAACAAAATCTTTTGACTCATGTAAAAAATGGATTATTTTCAAAAGTATAAAAGATGTATGGTTCTTTCAGACATTAAGTGTTATCAAGAAATAATAAAACATTCTCGCTTTTTAATATTCTGTATTTTTACTGATATTACCTTAACATAAGCTTATATAATTATTTAAAAAATCAATAAATGACGCAGTTTATTTCCAAACTAAATCAACTGTACTATTAAAATGGCTTAATTAATTTAGTTCTAAATAAATACCAATATCAGAGCGGCCGCGTTTTTTTCGAGAAAAAATTCGAGTATATAATTTAATTGAACCAACAATGTATATATATTTTAGATATAATATACAAACATCATTGCAAAATAAAACTACAAAAAATGAGAAAAAATTATGGTAATGAATTCTGAACACTGAACATTTGACACGTACAGCAATATTTAATAACAGAATTAATTTTATTGATAATAATTTTTTAGTGTATCAAATAAAATTCGAGTACATATATTCAAGCACTATATTTGTTATACATATATATATTCGTACTTACATAGAGTGACGATTCGTATTTTTAATCAAATAAATATCAGAAATAAAAAAATGATCATCTTAAAAATAAGTTCTGCAGCTTTATAGAAAAAAAACTGAATTAAGAAATATAAGTAATATACCTCAGTATTTTATAGAATAATATAGTACATAAACTAGCTGGCACTGGAATTATCTATGAGTAAATACAATAACCTTACCGCATAAGTTATTACTGCAAATCTGGACTAATTTTTCCATTCTTTTGAAATAATTAAAGTGCCGCCAAGGAAGCAATTTGTGGCATATTTTTTTTTACATATAAGTAATTAATATACGCAACAATGTTTTCTATCGAAGCACAAAATAATTTCAACTAATTGTAATAAAACATTTGTTACGACATTCTGTTTACTCTGAAGGACAGAGCTACACAAATGCCATAGTTTCTTCGATTGAAAACGACAACGAGATTCCACTTAATATCAGTGACATAATACATCTGTAGGAAGCACTTATTTATAGTAGATGAAGAAGGAGATATAACTGAAGAAAATGTGGGAGGGAAGTATAATAAAATAAAGACAATAACAGAAGCGTCAATTATTCACAACCACGATGGGTCTGGTCCGTATTAATCGAGAACATTGGCAACATCTCCTTTCAAATACAAACTTAAACACTATAGGAGTTAAAGATAGTTAGGCACAGTGTATAAGGAGTTCTAACCTAGCTCAAGATACCTATATTATATTAGCGATTTGCTACTTGGTATTTGAAAAACAGGATAATTCTTAGTACCTTGCATATTTTTACCAATGTCACCATATTCGCATAAGAATAACAGACAATTTATATATCTATTGCTTGAAATTCTTACCTATAATGTATTTTAATGATTTGTTCAAATATTAATAAATAAACTGTAGCCATGATATGGCATAAAAGTTAATATATAAAACTTGAATATTATAATATAAAAACATAAAATTGAACACATAATATGTACTACTATCTAAACTAACGAGCTGAGTAATGAAAATCGAATATAAAAGCAAAATTCATTCCAACTAAAACAAAGAAAACCATTTTTAATATAGCCTTATATTACAACACCTTAGTAAAATCCAACTTATTAGATTATCAAACAATCAGATTTATGGATAATATTAAAGTTACTATGACATTTCAACATTATTCTCATATTGTGCCCCAACATAATATGTATTATATATGTATAATATATTATATTAGGCATATATATATTGACTCGTCTAAAAGTCCAGACTCTATAATATAGATATTATATACAATAAAACTGTTTAGAAGTGAAACTAAATTCAGCAATTTGATATTACGAATATAGGCGCTCCATAAACTTAATATTGTCCCAAGAATATATATATACATACATGATATAAAATAACGCAATGATTACACATAATTTGACGACAACAAGTTTTAAATGTTGATTCCGATGACATTAATATAAAATAAAAAAAGCAAGCATAGGCACAGAATCTATAACAAACAATAAACTTAAATATTTTCTATTTCGTTTTCATTTAATAATTCAAAAGAAAAAGTTATATTACATTTTAATGTGATTAGTTCTTGTTTTTATGGTTTGTTCTCAAGTTAAACTTTAGAGACACGTAAAAGTTGTCTTCTGTTCACTGAAATATGCAGTAGGTACACACACACTACAAATAAATAAGACAAATCGAAACGAAAACTTCATGTATTAAGGTAGATTTAATATATAATTTTTATAAAAAATCTATAACTTTAAAAATAAATTACAACAAAGCTTTTCTTTAAATTAAGAAACACTTGAAAATATAATATAACAGCGTAAAAGCAAAAAAACGGTTTTTAAATAGTGAAGATTATTTAATATTATACTGAATTAGAAACCATTTTAAAAATGATGAAACAATTTTATGAATGTAATTAAAATAAAAAAAAACTTAAAAAAGTATAACTTCTAGACATTTTATATATGTACAACACTGTGTATAATAATATATCAGACTCATATAATTGGTGTATGGTCAGACATTTCCATTCTTCGAAACAACATACTTATGCATCAGGAAAGAAAATGCACGAACGGAAATAAGTCAGTGCTCCAAAGCTATTTTTAATTTATAAATATAATAAATTCAATAATTTGCACAATGCACTGTATTATTAATATGAGTAATTAAAAAAAAACATTTATCCAAAAAAAATCTCTGAAATAATAAATGCAAAAAATAGAGCTTAAATATAAATATTTTATTTTCAGGTATTGTTCATTGCCAACAATACACTCTTATAGTTATATTAATTTAACTGCATAGTTTGAAAATATCGTAAGAGGAGCAAATTCAAAAGTTTAATTATAAACATTTAAAAATACACAAATCATGGTCGTAAATTCACTATTATTACAGTTTAACTAAATAAATTTAAATAAACCAATTCAGAGAAATAAAAATTAAGAAGTCCAATTTGAATAATTTTTTGTCTCGTTTATTAAGCTAACTTTTAAAGACTGAATATAGAAGTAATTTAACACTAACATTGTCTAAAATAACACAAACTATCACCTTAAAACATGGAAGTAGTGTTACCCTGACAAGAATTTAAAGATTAATAATAATACCAGTATAATAAAAGATAAACAAAATAACCGAATTGCTTTATAAAATATTTAATTTAGATTTAGAGAATAAAATAAAATAAATTTAAGACAATATTTCATTTAAAATATACTTCCCACTGCTGGAAACTCAATTAACAGGTTTATAATGTAAATAATTGCCTCTAAGCACAGTAAGTTTTCTTCTCGGGTCGTGTTGTATTCTATTTATATGTTGAAAAAAAAATCAGATGTAAAAATTAATTGCAAAAACAGCAATCGTATTCTCAATATCTGATCAACCACATCCCTTATGTTTTAAACACTAGCAAAGGCTACCTACAAATTCGGTCGCAAAAAGGTCGCAAATACAACAGAAGAGTGACAGCGGGAGAAAATAATTGAATTTTGAGAATATCACCAAGTTTATTAATTATGCTTTTTTCTCCATAAATTACATAAATACAACATGGCAAATTCTTAGAATTATTTATACCTATAGTGTATTTGCCAACTATAAATATAATCATAATGTATTTCATTTTTAAACAAACTACTATTTATGCTTCATGTGTAAAATCATTTAAAGATTAAAGGGGTTAATAATGCCAGTAAATTAAAATATAATGAAAAGCTAATTATTGATTTCTATAAAAATGTTATGCTTTTATGTAATTTAAAAATCGAATATAAAGATTAAAAGTTACGGACTATTTATTTACACCGTGAATTCTGCTAATCAATAATAAATAAAGATCTAAATGGGAGCCGATCTTTTCATGGCTAAGCTTGATTTTGTTATATTCTTTTGACTCTCCATCTAATGTGTATCATAACTGTATATTGATGATATTTTTTGCATTTTTTCCAATTTAGATCTCGCTAATAATGTTGTACGTCACAACAATACACACCAACACATCCACCAACACACACCAAACATAACATTTACTATTGAACATACTTTCTCTACTCTTTTTAGATTTGTTTCTGTCTAAATGTAATAATGTTACTTTTACTTCTTAAGCCCACTAACACCAATTTATAAATGTTAATGCTTTTCGCCCATCTTCCTATAAAACTTGCCTTACAATGTTTTTTATGTAATTTTTTAGATAAAAGTATAATTAATAAATATGGTAATATTCTGAAAATGTAATTAATTTCTTCTGTTGTAATTCTTCTGTTGCATCGTGCTTTTCGTATTTGTTCTAAATGGTATTTGTTACATAGAAATGTCCTCAGTTTACATGACATGTTTATTTCCCCTGTTTATCCTAAGTTTTCTTTTTTGGCGTATTGTTAACTCATTTATTTCTTATAGTAAATTGTCTACTAATAATTCTAAACCTAATAATTAATAATTTAATAAGGCGCGATTTTGACGTACAATCACTAAAAAAATTCGGGGGGGGGTTCGCCTCTATGGTTTGTGCGTACATTTTTTGAAAGTCTGCGGGCGAGCCTGAATATGTAATTTTAATACTTCTTAAAAGCATATGTATTGCAGAATTATCAAACAAAAAATTAAACTATTATTTTGTACTGCTTTTGGGCATATTTGGCATTAAAACATGTATCAACTGTTATTCGTAAAAATGTGTAAAAAATCTCACACATAAATATTTAAATATTACTCCACTGTATTTCTTTCAAAACGGTGTAACATTAAAGTACTTTTCAACAATCAGACATGATATTTTCTAGTGCAATCCACACTTTGACCGAAAAATACTCAAGATTTAATGTGCAGTAAAAACAGTGTGTTTCCACACTCTTTTGGTGTAAAATACTTTATTTTTCTTGTAGACCTATGTTAACAATTAGGAAGGTACTGAAAATTAATTATCGCCTTTAGTATAATTTGACTGGTGAGAGATTTTATTTAATTGATTATAAATATTTGTAACACTTTTTGTAAAAATTATGCGATTTTTAAATTTGTTTTTAATCTAAGAAAAACACTTTTCGTAGAAGGGACCACTTTGGCCAAAAGGTTTTTCATTAGCAAGAAACCCTTTAACAAACCATTTTTTCTAACAATAGTGAAATCTAAAATATCAAACTCTGTTACAATTAGGGTTCTGAGAAAATGTATCTTGCTATGTAAGAAAAGAGGTCGGTAGATCGCTCATGGAAACCAGTATTTCAAGACACTCACTAGAATCTACCTTTGGATAATAAATTTCAAATTATATTACATGTATATTCATAATATTAATATAACTTAATTATAAATTTGATAGAAACCATAAAAAATGTCAACATATATTTTACTAAAATTAAAAAATGAAACTTAGTGAATCATGTGTTGAACATATTATGTTATATGCATTTTTATATTTTCTTTACAATTCTACATTCAATAGGTATACGCTTACTTGGTTTATTATGTACATTTTTTATTAGCATTTCAAGAATGTTTAGTTAAATGAAAACCAATATAGACGTCATGTTTAATACTATTATATAGTTATCACATTTATACTATTTTGAAATTTTTTTCATAACATGTTATTTTTATAAGACATACCACATATTATATATTTTAAAAATTATTATATTGGTAAATATTGCAATGATTTAAGTGTTAAATTTAACAGCGATTGTTAATAAATAAAATGTGTTATTTACGAATTATTTAGAAATATATACTAAAACTATTGTTTTAAGCATTGAAAAATATTGAAAATAACTACTTTAAAACATGTTTTAAATACTGTTTCAACAAATTATTAACATTATAGTTTTGTATACCTATGATTTATATATTTATGTCGGGAAAAATTTTTCTCCTTTTATAAGTTTACTAAAAATACCATTCACATGCTAAATTAGCAATCTAGAAAAGTGATATCATAGCTAAAAGAACATTGTAAACAAATTATATAACTAATTTCTAAAGATTCAAACTTTGTAAAAACGTAAATAAATACTGAATATTAATTTGTAGGTCATAAAAGAGATCAATTAGTTAATTATTATTCGTTTAGAATGTAAAAATTATTGTATTATTATGTTTGATAGTATAAATTAAAATATATTATATAGTAAATCTTTAATATTTCATTTTCTATGATAAAGGAAAGATACTGTACATTTAAATTTGAGATATTTACGTGATATACTTGTTAAATAACTTATAATATTTTTATTTTAACTAAAATAGAATTGAGGGCGATTTAACGAACACAATTAAAAAAAAAGAGTTGTATACCCGGGTCTAATAGGCTAACGTACAATTTAATATTTTTGAAAGAAATGTTGTATACATTTTATAATGTTCCAAGCACAGTTTGTTATAATTTTTCGAGTAGGTATTTAGATGTATTTAGAATAAAACATATTTTTTGTTTTATAAATTTGTACTTGTCTTGTATATTATTTATAGCGAAATATGGTTATCTCCTTCAATTACAAAAATTATGGATACTGCATTCAGTGAAACTAAGATTTCACTAAGAACCATGTGAGTTATGATTTATATATTGACCATTTAACTATAATATTTTTTACATAATAGCTTACAAATTATTTTGTAACAATTGGCGGGAAAAATATAATTAAAAGAGGTGACGCGATGACACACTTTAACTTACAATGCAATGTACATCTTACTATTTAATTTAATTGCGTCATCAATGACGACTGCTATCGGCAAGAGTTGTATTACGTGGTAGGTAGTGTAAAAAACAGTTGAAAACATAACTATTTGTATTTGTATAAAAAAACAATTTGTAATAATCATTTAGGTATACCGTAACATTCTAAAATTAGCCATGAATACTTAAACGCATAATGTACTAATGTATTGAGCCTAATATACGATCCGTGAGACATACTCCATAGTTGATAATTTTTAATATTCATAATTTACATTTAATAAGATGTTAATGCTAATAGACAAACATTTCATATTTAATTAATATTTATTTGTTGTTTAAAAGAATGTTTGTAAATATTTAAAAATTAAATATATATTTATGCATGTAACAAGAAAAATATGACATGGTTACATTAAATTTTATAAAATATTATTACCTAATGCCTGATTCCTCAATGCATGTGCGTTTTACAGTATAATACAGAAAACTTCCATACGTGATCTTCCCATAATCAATGAAACAAAGCTTGTATATTTGTAAGTAAAATTTTGCATCTTAAATTGTTCAACACACAATGTTATAGTAAACTGTATTCACATATATGTTTTAGAAATCTTGGATTCAATCGTTTACAGTTTTTTCCGATACATTATACAAAACCAATTTTTCCATCAACTCTTACGCATCTGTAAGTCAATTTTATTTTATATTTATAGAGTATTTGTAAAGTTTATACAATGATAATATATATATTTACATGTGCTTGCATTTAATTTGTAATTGCTTCATTAGTATATTCGTACCAAACATTTATATTGACATACTTTTCTAAAGCATTATTGTTTAAATTTAAGATTTAAATTAACAAATGACTACAAAATTTACAGAATTGAAGTAAATATTAAGATAAACTATTGTTAATATATGTTTTGCATTAATAGAAATACATCTCTATATCTTATTAAATATCCATATCTATTTCCAAAAGTTGAAGTCAACTTTCATTTTCAACAAGACTTACTTTAAATTTAATATCAAAAATGTTAAACATGATTTTACTAATTATTTTATAAATCTGTTTTATGATGACATACTATATAAATAGCCTTTGAATTTAATTAAATTTATAAAAAAAAGTTTATGTACTTAAAATCTAATTTTCAACATAAGGATAAATCATTTCAACTTCAAGATTCTTCATATAAAAATATAATAATAATAATGTTCAATAAGAGCAAACAACAAAGTAAATAAAGCAAATTAAAATTTAATCACACTTATTAAGGATTTTATTTAAAATGTTGACTTTGATTTTATTTTCCATACTTGTCGTCCCAAATTTTTAAGATTTACTTTTTCTAATTCTGTAAACGTTTAACAAACTTGATGCTAATCCATATAAAGCAATAAATGTTTTGTGAAAAATCGCTGTCGTATAATATTATTTATATTATTCTAGAACACTTTTCAGTTTTCCCATGATTCAGAATTGCTTATGATTTTTAAGCTCAGAACTCATATATTTTTGCTATGTTATATATAAATATGCTTCATATATATTCAAAGATTTAGAATTTAGAATTTGAATTTTATTTATTTTTTAAGTTTAACTAGACTTAATATGTCAGTAATTTGTTAGAATATGAGTTTCTAAAAATTAATAAACCATTTATACTCATTTTGCAGAGCTTTGATGTATAATGGATTTTATTGGATACCAGATAACGCCTTTAGTTATTCCAATATAAAACATTTGTAAGTGCCTTTTTATCCCCTTGTTCTAATACAGTAAGTACCTACCGCATTTCGAAAAGAAACAGGGAGGACTTTGACATGGTCCTTCATGTTTTAATAAAAAGCCCAAATTATATTGATAAATATAATTAAAATTTAAGACAAGTTAAATTGCAATAATTACTTCATTTCTTGTTATAGTCAAAATGTATATACCTACCTGTTTAATTTTTTTAATTATATTGTTTTTATATTCTAGTCAATTTTTAATTTTAATTTTAATTTTATTATTATACTTTTTATATTAAATATATATTATTATATAATTTATTTACATTTATAAATTTAAAATAAATTGCACTAAATGGAGACTATACAGTTTTATGCTTTTCATAGTCAATTATAATTGATATGGAAACTATTCTTTTTTTAATATTGCAGAATAAAATATTTGTGTACGTCATTATAAAAGTTAAATATGACTAATATGATATAATATAAGGCAATATTAATAAATGATACATTTTATAGTCATTCCTGTTGTTTGGCATTGTTAATGCAATGAATAGATGTACATATCAGACATCTATCATGTACCTAAATTGTGAGATATTTTGTTAGTAAGAAATGCTAAATCTACCTTTCATATACCAAACAGGAGTCTTGCATTCAATAAATTAGATGCCATTCCATTCAAAGGACTGCAAAATATGGCAATGCTGAAATATCTGTGAGTTATGAAATTTGAAACACTTAGTTCTCTTGATGAATTTTAGAAGGCAAGCTATACTCACGAATACATTTTAGAATATATATACAAAATATATACTTTCCAGTACACTTTCCCTGATAATTAATACTTAATTACCCATTGCTCCTTCACGTTGGCCAATTTGCACTTTTCGCTTTATTTATCTTTAATCCTATTTTTCTGTTCAACATTTATATAAGATATAACTTACTCGCTCGTGCGCATTTATCCGTGTTTATTTATTTTATTACGATATTTTTGATTTTATTGCATATTTTTTGTTACTCTCTATTTTATTTATTATGGTCGGTAATCACTGAGATGAGAAGACTCGAAAATACTTTTTTATCATAACTTGCAATCTGAAAAAAACGTACCCTTTGAAATTATTATAAAAATATTCTAATTAAAAATAATTGTACAACATTTGTCCATGGAGTAAAAATAATGATTTAATTATACAAAATAATGACTCAATGTATAAAATAATTATTTATTTAGCTATGGTTCATAATAATTATACTGTTTCATACGGAATATAGAATATAGAATATAGAATATCGAATATGTACATATATTTACTTTAATAAATAGCATTTTATGCAATTTCTTCAGTATAGACTTACACATTCTAAATTGATATTTGAAAATTGTGCTAAAATTCCAATGACAAGTCTTTAACTAACAGAAACGGACTTCTAAAAATAATCGTGTCTAAGATAAAAAGATAATCAACAAATGACATTCTTGCTGAAACTAAAATCCTAATAATAAAAAATAATTATGAATTAAGGTTAAATCTTTAAATTCACAAAGTAATACCTACACCAAGCAGAATATTAACCACTTGATATCAAGAAATGTTTATAAATAAATTATCACATGAATATAAAATAAGAAAAAATGATACCTTTTAACTGCTGAAGCTATCAGTAAAAGAAACAAGATAATGGATGCAGTTAGCATTACCTGGAATAAACTTTGTCCACAAAATAAAAGGATTTCAAATATGTATAAACATTTTCAAAATTACAATATTTTCTAAACTGTTTCCAACATATTGAAAGATACATAAAACCACATTATGTTTGAATATATGTAGGACGTGTTTCTAAAATACTTGGTGAACAACTATTTTGGAAATTTAAATTTAACTTACTATCTTATTTTTATAATCCTTTCCTCGAACATTTACATCTTATACGAAGTTATCTCAAACCGGAGCAAACAATTTTAATACTTATTTGTAACAACATTATAATAATATTTTAAACATATACACTGCAGACTCTTTTATGTTTACTATTTTACTATATATTATTATTTATAGTGCTTTTATTGCTCTTATACAATACGCATCCTTAATCGAGTGTGTCTATAACTTACAATCATGAGCATGTAACCAATCAACCAACTCCCTATATCATCAAGTATATACACATAATTATAAGTATACTCCATTTTTTAACGATTCTATGTACCTAGAAATATTATTCATTGCTTATCATTTATATTTCGTGTTATTAACCAACGTATTATCTATATCACCTATATAATTTTATTCAAGAAATGTAAACTATGTAAAAGGTAATAAGCTCGATCATCAATTTTTTAGTTTTCCCTAGAGATCTATATTTCATTCATTTTACTTTTATAGTTGTATTCGATTATATTTAAATTGATATAAAAAATATTTTATATTTAAAATGGTCAAGATCGTTAAAGCTACTTGTATCATGTCTCCTCATTTAGAGTAGCAGAAATAACTGGGCTTCTGCTTCTAGTATAGTGATTGAGTCTCAAAGGAGTTTTCGTGATAAATGTGTAAATATACAAATATATACCTGTGTACCAATCAGCCTAAACAATATTTTTCGATTATTATTACCAATAACAATAAGGAGGATATAATAGCAAGTCAATACACCACGGGGGACATAATATATAACACTCATCATTATTATAACGTTAATCAGCATTTTGGTAATATATCTAGCTGTGATATCTAATAAGTTGATGATATCGGTAATTGTATTAGGTAATATATGTCACCTCATAAAGTAAACCAGATTTACTCTCATATTCTTTGTTTTCCCCATTAACTAAGAGTACAAGAGTGTCTATATTTTGAGTTTTACGGTATCAAATAGACTATATATACTTCCAAGATATGTTAACCAACATTAATTTGTCTTATAATATATGATATAACCACGGTATTTGATATTGCGCAGTACACCAAAATTATATAATTACATTACAAAATCTATCATTTTACCAAATATTTGCTTGACTCAAGTAAACTATCCGAAATACATGTATTCATGAGGTATGTCTTTTTACATAATTCAATACCAATCACCATTGTGCAGATTTCAAAATGCAAAAACTCCATGTATTCAGTGTCTTGCTTTCGAAAACAGAGATGCTTAAAGTTTTAATTATTTAGAAAGAATAATACTAATTTCAAAATATAACACTCATTCTTTTGTATTAGAACAAATCGTATCTAATTATAAGTAACATTAACTAAGTTATAGTTTATAGTATTTGTAATAATACATTTTAGAACATTATGAACACTTAATTTTTTAATTCTACACTTCATTCATTGTTAAATAATTTCAATATTAATTAATTCAATTACAATTTGTTTACAAATGACTTTACATTCTAACAGTTTTATTGTGACTTGTATTTAAAATTTTAGCGCATATTCTAGAATATTTTATTGTCTATCAATTTATAATCAGTATATTTATTTTACTTGTTTGTAAATCTGTACTTGTTTTTAGTGGACTAGAGGGCAATAATATCAGCTATATTTCCCGTGAAAGTATGGAAGTATTTCAGA
>JAYRBW010054434.1:0-11033 GCA_036023295.1 Invenusta paracnida | reverse complement strand
TTTGTTTTGTTTTTCTATTGTGTATTTTTTATTTATTTGTTTATTATATTCTTATATCTCTCTATCTCTCTCTCTCTCTCTCTCTCTCTCTCTCTCTCTCTCTCTCTCTCTCTCTATCACTTTCAGTAATACATGTATATTGAAGATAAAGTTTGTCTGCAAAGGATATGTTTATAATGACAGCGACACAGTATAGAGTTATACAAAAGAATGAATATATTATGTTTATATAATAACTAATTATATCCATCGAAAATTCATTTTTAACATTTGTGATATTTTACTTTTAGAATAATTGTACGATGATTTTTTCTTTTCGTAAGTTATCCTGTTTGGTTGTTTTGTTCTGTTTAACTATGTATGATGTTTAATAATTTGAATCTTTCTTTGTAAGTTTCTGTGTTAAATCGTTGGTTTTTTGTTTCATTGTAGAACATGTATGGGATTATCATATATGCAGCTGTTAGTAACATGTCGCAAAGTTCCCAAAGAAGGATACTTTATTTTCATTTGTATGTTTCAACTTTCAGACGTTGTATTGTAATCCTTTTCAATACCCTTTTGAAGAAAGATGCGGTGCAGTATTATAAGTGTAGGCGTATGAAGAGTTGATTTTTCCTGCTTGTCCAAGTCTGGTAAAACGGGTTTGGTGGGCTGATTTCATTGCAATACCTCATTCATTATAGATATGCCTATTCCAAATGGCACTTGTTTTATATGACATTAGTAACGTATAATTTATTTTAGTAACTTTATTTAATAAGGATAATCAAAACATTTTTTTTCTGTATTTCATTCAATAATTATTACTCAAAAGTAGTTATTCTTTCATTACAATACATAAAAACAAAAGGCATTTAAGCGTTAGAGTTGATGACCTCAAAAACTTTGCAGGAAGAACTACCTTTGGGTGGCACTGGTTCTCAGCATCCTAGTCTGCATCATCTTCTTGTTGACGTTCGTAATGCAGCCCCCCTCCGCCTCTATTGTCTTCAATCTCGGTCTCGTGGTCCAACACATCTTCATCATGTACGTCCTCATTCCAATCCGTCTTTGGATGGCTCTGACTCTTGGGGCTATTCTCTCCGCGCTCTACGAGGTTCTCGCCATCTTCCTCTACAAAGCGGACCATTGGCGGTTCGTTCTAGCAACAATTCTCCTCCATTTAGCGGTCCATCTCGTTGGATTCATTATACATATCATGATGCAGGTGAGTTTGTTCGCCGAGCTACTTAATATATACCTTTAATGCAATGTTATATTTGCGGATTTAAAGTGTACTTCTTTATTTTAAAATGTCAATAAATATCTCACAGTTTTATTCCTACCAATAGGTGACATATTATTTTTTGCAGTTCTATAAAATTTACTTTTAATTAGTATGGAAATCTACATTTAGTGACCGTTTAAAAATACACTTATTTCACTAAGTGAGCTATATCGATCTACGGTATTTAGCTTGAGATGTTGATTGTGGCGAGGACTGATACTAGTCACGCTTGCAGTATTAAGTTAATTGGTCATTTTAAAATATCTTTTTTAACTGCTTGCTGCATGAAAATTACTTAATATTAATTATTACTAATTTTACATATTTGTAACCTATAAAATGTCAACTATCTTTCGATTCGAAAATACAATACATTTCGTGCTATTGTACCGTTAGAAATACCTTTTATATCCGGGTGTCAAATGGTGTTTTGTCTGTAAGTGGATGGCAAACAGTGTATTTTCAATTTATTATGTTATAAGACATTTCAAAGAATGTCGGATTAGGAGTGAGAATTATGGGGCCGGGAATTGAAGGGGGCCGTTTCCTCTTGGGATTTACTCAAGAAATACTGTTGTGTATAGTTTAATTCTGTATAATATATCGTTTTGGAAAAATGTAAACCTTTTTTACGAAGTCAATTCCAGTTGATAATGTTAAATCGAATCTTTTAAATGACAAAATTGGTAACATTCTAGACAAATTCACTCGTGGCATAGTTGTCGGGGACATAACGGTGGTTCACTCTGCTAATGGAACAAGTATTACTCGCCTAAGTAAGACGACAATTAGTATATTCAATATATTTGCTTCATTATTCAGTCTTCTTCAAATTATTAAAAAGCAAGCAAACTGTTTTGTGCTATAGTAAGTACAACAGTATATAATTATTATAGATGGTGTTGTTACAATTTATAAATTGAATTAAGGCTTTTATTATTATAGGGGGTGTCAAGGGTCCCCTTCAACTACCTAACTCATCTCACACACAACACACCTGGACACATACGCTCTCTCGTGTAGTGGTGTTGTTGAGTTGTAATGAATACTAGCCAGCGGGGGAGTTCATCTAAGGTCCTCGTCGGTTATAAGTAGATATGTCATCACTATTGGTTACTATAGATCGTTGAACAGAGAGCGAGAAGATTAATCTTGGCTGTGGTCTACCTCGAAGCTGCTTTCAAGCAAGCTGCACAGTGCAACAAGACAAAAGGTTAGGGTTAGGCTCCAACTCTTCCTGCAAATGCCTACTGCATACCTAGTTTGAGTTCTGGCGTACTGAGGGTAAACATAGTCCTTTAGCATATAATGCTGGAGTTGATACATCCCGATTATGAGTAGAAGAGGCCCCACCTAGAGGCTAATTATGACAGATATATGCGCTCACCTGTATACCTCGTTAGTCCAGTTATGAAATATATACTTTTGAGTGTCTTTCAAGCACCGAAATTCTTACTTTCTCTGCGCTAGCTTCAGAGAAATGATATGCTTGATGACTTTTTTAATGCGTAATTCATTTGTGATAAATGTAATGTATCATGGCCTGCTACCGTTCTCGCACGATGGTAGCTATCAACATTTGGCCTGAAAATCTGTTTACTAACGGTTGGATAAGATATTAATATGTGTGCTAATTATGTGTATTTGATTGAGTGATTTGCACTTTGGAATGAATATTATAGGCAGCTGTAACCTTCTTTCACTTTCATGGATGACTGTATCGTTTAGATCATTGGCCTTTTATGGGAATATAATTATCGACGATTTATTTAGTGCTTTAATATATTTCTTAGTTAAAATAGGTTTAACAGCTATTTCGTGCATGTGTATGATGCACTTTTACAGAATTAGATTAATACCGCCAGATGGTAAATTTGTTTAAATCGACAGAAACAGCAGTATTTTGATTTATAACGGCAGCTATCGCTTTGACGCTCTTTCAATTGGTGAACAGAGTACATTCACACTTCTCTGCTGATGTTTCGATGCCAAATTCTTTGCTACACCTTTGAGCTGTATCCCGACCGACCCATTCCCACTTTCTTCATCTTTTAAATTATCCATCTTATTTAGCGATTGAGCCAATTGTCTTGATACATATAGCCATAGAAATGGACTGTAGTTTTGTCTCTCTCACATTATTATATTATAACCAGATATTATTATCAGATATCCAAGGGATATCTGAATATCTAACCATCTACTAGGTAGGCTGTGATTCACTGCGGGAGGGGGGGAAAAAGGGAAGGAGCAGTGAAGGGAAATCAGGATACACCTTTTAATTGTAAGAAATTAGCCAAATGCCACGTTTGTTAACAGTTTTTATATAATTGTGAAGAAACAGTAATAGCTGCACGCATACTTCAAGAGGCGACGCTATACATTGAAATGTTTTATGACACGGTAAATAAATCATTTGAAAAATATTTGAAAATACATCCATTTTTACCAGAAAGAACAACATTCGTCCACAAATCTGTATGCTAAATAATGGAGGGAAATCCAAATTGTATGCTAAAAATAGGTGGGAAATCTAAACTGTATTCTAAAGATAGGAGGGAAATCCAAACTGTATGCAAAGATAGGAGGGAAATCCAATGGGTATGATGAATAACGGAGGGAAATCCAAATTGTATGCTAAAAATAGGTGGGAAATCTAAACTGTATGCTAAAGATAGGAGGGAAATCCAAACTGTATGCTAAATATAGGAGGGAAATCCAAACTGTATGCTAAAGATAGGAGGGAAATCTAAACTGTATGCTAAAGATAGGAGGGAAATACAATCTGTATTCTAAATATAGGAGGGAAATTGAACTGTATGCTAAAGATAGGAGGGAAATCCAAACTGTATGCTAAAGATAGGAGGGAAATCTAAACTGTATGCTAAAGATAGGAGGAAAATACAATCTGTATTCTAAATATAGGAGGGAAATTGAACTGTATGCTAAAGATAGGAGGGAAATCCAAACTGTATACTAAAGATAGGAGGGAAATCGAAATGTATGCTAAAGATAGGAGGGAAATTCAAACTGTATTCTAAATATAGGAGGGAAATCCAAACTGTATTCTAAATATAGGAGGGAAATCGAACTGTATGCTAAAGATAGGAGGGAAATCCAATGGGTATGATAAAGAATGGAGGGTAATTCTATCTGTATGCTAAAGATAGGAGGGAAATCCAAACTGTATGCTAAAGATAGGAGAGAAATCCATAATCTGTATGCTAAAGATAGGAGGGAAATCCAAACTGTATACTAAAGATAGGAGGGAAATCCAAACTGTATACTAAAAATAGGAGGGAAATCCAAATGTATACTCGCTAATAAAGAACTTTTCGTTGCCATCGCTATTCATAGATGTTCATTCTAGAGAGATGGAAAAATACAGTCTATTTCTATGCATGTAGCACACAAGTGGCATTGGTGCAGTATAACTGAGCCACCTGCAATAAAGGTTTTCATTCTTAAGTAACTATTGCCAACACACCTTCTGGTAGGTTTTGACCGAATAAGTTGTTTTATCTGGCATTCATGATAGCTTCTTTGGGTTGGTCGATGATATTGTTCTTGTAGGTCCTCATCTATTCCTGCCGTTCTCTTCCCTTTTATGTTATGTGTAGTTGTTGCGAGACATTGACAGGAAAACACCAGATTTTTAGCGTTTATTATTTGAACAAGTCTATAGTTTCCAGTTGAATTTGGGGTAGAAATGTATTAAAAGCCAAATGAATATATGTGATTTATAATTTAATGCGATTAATTAGAAGAATTGAAGTCTGTTTGTGAATCACAAAGTACGGCAAAATGAGAAGACAACCTCTCTGGTTCATTTGTCAAATCATTTTGTTATCTCCAATACAAGTAGTACGTAAAGATGACAAGACAACCTCTCTGGTTCATTTGTCAAATCATTTTATTATAATAATTATTATTTCTCTAATAAAAGTCGTACGGAAAGATGTCATCCGGGCACAATATTTACCGCCTCCCTCCCACAGTTATGTTTATTAATATTTTTAACAAATATAAAAAGTAGCAAGATTTTTTTGCAAAGTTAAAATGCATGTTGTATATTTATAGGTTTTAAATCACTTATATTTTTGGTATTTGTTTTTACAAGTATATATTTAACTTATATTTTATGTATAATATTTGATATAGATAGTTTAATAAATGATATAATGTTATAAATTACAAAAATAAAGTTACAATTTTTTTAAAGTTTTAAGCAAAAGTTATTAAATTTCACTATTTTTTCGTATAATATCAAACATCAAGACAGTATTAGAAAACCCAAAGTGGATTTTAGTATCTGCAGAACACAGACAGAAAAGTATTGGTTAAAACAAAACAATTAACAGACCGTACTTAATAGACTTTTCTCTTCCGAGAAAGTAGTCAGGTCAGGGTAACCTTTGAGCCCCTCTCCACGTGCAGGTCTGCCGACGATCAACCTTCCTCAAGCTTTGTCAAAGCGCCATATTTCAGAAGGACATTGAGGTGGAGCAGAAGTCCAAGTACGCCATGATCTGCTCTCTTATGCCGGACAAAGTTGCCAATGATGTCATGCAGGAGTGTGAGACCATGGGGGTGGGAGGCGCTGGCGGTGACGATGACGCCAGTTCTGGCGATGAACAATCGCATCACGAAGAACCCAAACCAGTTGCTGAAGGTGGGTCACCCATTCATGCGTTCTAATGGTCATACTTTTGTTCTGCATCTTTGTATTATCATTACATATGTACATTTGATTTATGTATGATTTGGACTTGATTTGACATATATTAAAAATCTAGAAGAGAATTTCAAGCAAATCCTCAAAATTGGATGGCATCTGTTTGAGATTATATTTTAATATTTTATCTCCTTTTATGTTATATAAATATATCTCCGGATAAATAAATATATTCATTCCTCGTTCGTTATTAAGTGTTTTTAATTAAAAGATATTTTTCGTTTTTATGATTGTATTCATTGAAGTAATTCATTTGTCTATTTCAAATGTCTTCCGATTAACTAAATAGTTCAATTTCAAAATGTTTGTGATCAGCATTTTATTCCTTCGAATTGTTAGTGGCATTTCAATTAGATTTAACCAGTTTTATTTAGTTTCAACGTACTTGGCCTATTTATCATGCGTTATTTATTTGCCGTTGAACGCCATATTCAGAGCGTATAAGTGTGTCCATAATTTGGTTCAAGCTGTCTATTGGGTATCTGGAATTGGGTCCAAGTTGCTTTTGATCGAGATTAAATGTTGGGTGAATCTCAAATTTATGCTATTCACAAACTTGATTGTGTACATATATTTTGATAATCTATGTACATTGTATAGTATTGTTTACTTTTCAAAATATGCTTTGCATTTTAAATCAAAATTAGCTTCTCAAATGGTATCGTTAAACTTCCAGAGTTCCTTTTTGGCCTACTTTATGACTAAAATGGCTTGGAACGAATAGTAAAAGATTTCTGGAATATTTACTATATTATTCATAGATCCAAATTTTATTTACTTTTAAATGCACAAAATGTTTGAGTGAAATACAATGATGTACATAATATTGTTAAAAATTATTTATAAATGCGTAATTTGGTTAAAATAATGCAGTCAAAAATCCTGGAAATGTCTCCTATTTTTTTAATATTCAGAAAAATATAATTACTCCTCCCAAAATTGTCCCCCCAATGCAGATATGTTACTCTACACTATCAATTATGTTAATGCTGTAAATTTGGGATTATTTACCTATGCTATACCTACTTCTGGTTTATAAGACAGAAATGTGTAGATTAATTTCAGAAACATTGCCATTTCCTCTCTGTATTACAAAGCGAAGGTATCCTTCCCACAATAGTGCGTTTCTCTTTACACCTAATCCAATTAGTTCTGCCAACAGCTCCAAATATACTCAGCCACCCCAAACGTGGTCTCTTGAAGGACGCCCTTCTAATATGCCGATTATATTATTTCTCTCGAGCCTGAAATGGGATAGAAGACGCCTCTTCTATAAGACTGAGTAAATGTCACAAATCTCCTTTCATCCGGCTTAGTAATGAGAAGCCATTATCCACACACAGACTCGCTCTCCACTTCGCAGCCTAGCATTCTTCTTCATTTGCCCTCAAGTCCTGTGTGCTTATATGAAGGGTGACTTATACCAGGAAAATTATTTATTATTTATACTCCCTAAACACAATATGTATATCGCATATTCTGCGCATAAAAATGAAGTGAATTATGTGAGGGGTTTTTTCTAGCGTTTCTGAATGTTTTCTCTCCCATGTGAAAGTCGAAGGTGTGTCTCGTAAATATCAATCGATGGATGTGGGTCGATAGTCCAACCTGCAGACAATTTATATTGAAATATTGATCGTATAGAATAAGTATAAACTTTGAAGGTGTTGTGTACAGGCCCCGAGTCTACAGCTCTTTTTCCCAGTGAAGTGAGTGCTTACCTCTCCTTTCCCTATCTCCCCTTTCCCTACCTCCCTTTTCTTATCTCTCCTTTCTCTACCTCCCCTTTCCCCACCTCCTCTTTCACTACCTCCCATTTCTTACCTCTCCTTTCCCTACCTCCCCTTTCCCTACCTCCCCTTTCCCTACCTACCCTTTCCTAACCTCCCCTTTCCTTACCTCCCATTTCTTACCTCCCCTTTCCTTACCTCCCCTTTCCTAATATCCCCTTTCCCTACCTCCCCTTTCCTAACCTCCTCTTTCCTAACCTCCTCTTTCCTAACCTCCTCTTTCCTAACCTCCTCTTTCCTAACCTCCTCTTTCCTAACCTCCCCTTTCCTAATATCCCCTTTCACCTCCCATTTCTTACCTCCCCTTTCCTTACCTCTGCTTTCCCTACCTCCCCTTTCCTTACCTCCCCTTTCCTAATATCCCCTTTCCTTACCTCCCATTTCTTACCTACCCTTTCCTTACCTCTCCTTTCCCTACCTCCCTTTTCCTAACCTCCACTTTCCTAACCTCCCCTTTCCTTACCTCCCCTTTCCTAACCTCCCCTTTCTTGCCCTTGCTTCTTTTATGCGCAGTTGACAGCGACCTCGAGTCAGGGAACCACCAGGAAGTTGCCAAGACTGGGATGGTAACGTTTCGGAAGTTCCACGTGAGTCAGATGACTAATGTGAGCATTCTGTTTGCCGACATTGTTGGCTTCACAAAGATGAGCAGTAACAAAGACGCCACAACTCTCGTCCGCCTGCTCAACGATCTCTTTGCCAGGTACCACCACTACCAGGTCCCTCCCTATACAGTACTTATATGCCCAGTAGCTCCTTAAGAGATGGAAATTATTGATCCTTTGTCTTCCACTATAATCGAGCCAGCCTCTTTGTTTATTAATTAATTGTCTTACATTAAAGCAAGTTTGGTTCATTCTCATTATTGTATGTATGTACATATATCCATGCATCAGTGATTCATACTGTTAGTTCAGTTAAATAATAATTATATTTGCCTAATTATCATAAAAATTTTTTATTTTAACCAAATAACGAGTTCATCAACATTTTAAAATAATACAGTTCTTATTTTATTTTACTTTTTTAATTGTTTTCTGTGTTTTGAAACAACTGTTAGACTCATTATTGATGCTATCTGTTAACTTTCTGGTCGAACAGTTTCATATTAATTGTTCCAACCCACTTTTTGGCATAAATTAGACGTGAAAACTGTTTTTAAAAGAACCTGGAAACATAACTTTTTATGGGTCTGCTTTTTTGTCTTAAAATGCATAAAACAATCGAAAGGTAAAGTTTGTTAGAAGTTAGGTGTTTATGAAATGTCGGCGCAAAGTGGATTTTGGACACAATTAACCGTTGGTTAATGACATACAGTTGAGATTTACAGACATTATTTTTGTAGTTAAAACCCGATTCGGGGCAATCTTTAAACTCCACACCGGTCCCACGTCTCCAGCTTTCGCTCCTATATTGCAAGGAAAGTTGTAGCCAGGCAGATGTAAATCTATCGACACTAGGAAAGCCTGCGACTAACACAAGGCTCGGTCTTGGCATTGATTTCTTTTCTCGTCGTCAGTCGTGAAACCTGCCGCTTGCGAACGATGAACATATACTCACCGTAGACTTGATTTGAGGTCTTTCGCGCTTGCTCGACTTGTAATTAATTACTCCCTCCCTGCTCAGGATTCATTCATTCCCTGTGGCTGCAGCAGTAAGTTGCTCAGTGCCGTACACCGACTCTCACTCGCCTAGACTGAAGCGAGCTGGGGAGGGGGGTGAAGAGATTATGGGGAATAATAATCCATCCAGAGAGAGAGACGGTATTTTAGCTTTTTAATTTACTCGATAGATGTCCTGCTGTTTTCATCTTATTTGGTTTTGAAGGCAACACTATAATTATACCTGCATGCGGTCGTTTCAGTAAAGTCAACAAGGCGACTGGTGAAGCTTAAAAGCATAGAATTCAAAATGTATCCATCATAATAATAGTCTCACTTCACTAGTTATTAAAAATAAATAAAACTGTGCAATATACAATAACGACTTTTGCCAATATGCAATATTTGCAGACGATGGTTAGTCTGAATTTTACAATCATAGTATTATGAAAAATATATTTGCTATACTATGAGCACATTAAATACAATACAAAGTTTGACGAGTTTATAGAATTATTTATGCGCTAATAGTTTTAGTTATTTTCAGAAAACTTGCTACAGATATGTAGAATAGGCGTTTACACAGACAAGCGTAATGATAAAGCGCGCCCAAGGCTGTTAATATCTTGCAATATTCTGAACCAATTTTCACCCTTTTAATAATCTCTTGTTTTCAAGTATTTCTCAAGCTGAGAATATTGAGGCCTCCGAGATGGGACTGATAACCCTCCCCCCTCGAACCATTGACTCTCATGTAGTTCTGTTCTCTTCCAAGTGATATGATCATTCTTAGAAACATGCATATAGGAGCAGTGATACAGCTAAGTGAGTTATGAGGGGCTGGAATTGTAAGTCT
The DNA here is from genome assembly GCA_036023295.1 of Invenusta paracnida. Lineage (NCBI taxonomy): Eukaryota > Metazoa > Platyhelminthes > Proseriata > Coelogynoporidae > Invenusta > Invenusta paracnida. Next base: position 781 of record JAYRBW010054434.1, on the reverse strand, counting down.
TATCTTATTCTTGGGTTTAATTGACATCCTGGAGCTTGGATAAGGAAGGACTTCTACCTAACTGAAGAAAAGGATTCCCTGCTCTGCACCCACTGTCTCAGCACGATGACACTCCAGAAATTGCTTCTCTTACTCTTCTCAATTTAGGGGTAATAGTTTCTTCCTAGAATTCACTCTTTTTTGGTGATTACAATTATTTCCAGTCATGCGCAAAACATTTTTAGTTTATCGCTGCAATATTTTACACTTTTATAGGATTGATTAGTTTTGCAGAATCTACGGATATTTATAACCACTATCCATCTTTTAAACACATTGTCTGTTTTTAAAATGCTTCGATTTTTGTTCATTGTGAGTATTGTGTTGTCACCTCTCTTATGAGCTGTGTGTGAGAGAGTCAACCATTACTATCGATTGGTAAACATACATTGTTGAGCAAAATACTAAGCTGCCAAAAGAATCTGCTCAAACATGTGTTACCGTCTTTCTCCTGCCTGGGGAGCATTTAGAAAGTCTACTGCTAGCTCAGGGAAAATAGTGAATTTACATGTGTATAGTTTGGAAAGATATAAGTTCAATCTGACATTTACACCATTAACAAAGTGTAGCATAATATTATAGATACGAAACAGTTTCCCAGAATCTCCAGAAACTGTCACGGTTGAAGTCTCGAGAATGTCGCACGATAAGATATGCTTGGATCAGAAAACTCTCCTTGTATCTCGCCTATACCAAGTTATGTAGCGCTGTTAAGTCGACGTATTCGAAGCAATCGATACTC
>JAYRBW010054423.1:0-11033 GCA_036023295.1 Invenusta paracnida | reverse complement strand
CTCTAATAGAAGCGCATCAATAATGTTCAAGTTAGAATAGAAGCGCATGCGCTTATAATAGCGTATTTACGGTATGTCCTTAAAAGCGTGGCTTAATTCCTATATTAAAGCTATGAAATAAGTAAACGACTATTAAATACTCTTAATTGTAATTTTTTTAATTAGTTGCATTATTTTGTGATGAAAATGATTTAACAAATTAAGAATTAACGCTTAGTTAATGTTATTATCTACCTCTCATATATATGTCACATTAAAAACTAAAATCCAATTATTCATAGAATTAACCTTAAAAAATAATAATTAAGCGCTAAAAAAATAATTTTAACCATGTTTTGAGTTTGAAACATAGATTTCTTCATTTTTCAATGATTTGCACTAATTTTTTATTGCATTTTATTTGTGTTTCCTATAGTTTATGGTGATCGGTGGATAAAACAATAACTAAGATCTAAAATGGTTCATTCGATGAATAATTAACGAAAGCGAATTGGCCTATTAATTTTTCAAATGTAATAACTACTAATTATATAAACTTACAAAAGCACATATATTTTTAAGAAAGATGTTATATTATGCAGTACAGACAAAGCACCATAGGTATTTATGTCAATATTACTATCATTTTTTATATATATTTTAAGGACCAAGTCATTTTGAAATACTAAAAACGAATTCAAATGAGAAAGCTTAACACTTGCATAAGAAATATATCCGTGTAACAGTATAATATTTAAACATAATTAATATAAAATAACCATTACGCCTACAATTCATAATATTTACTTTTATGTCAATTTTTATCAACAATCTAACTACTACTTATTTAAAACTAACAAATCTTGTTAGAAATTGTTATACAATTTAATCGATCAAAATTTGGTTTATTTTTAACATTCACTCAAATCATCATATATAATTAAAATATTGGTAACGAACAATACATGTATTTAATTGTCTCAATGTACATAGTAATACATATATGTAATATCTCAATTGGAAGCATAAAATATAATACAAGTATAGATGTATGAACATCTTAAGTAATAGATACAACTAAAACGATAATTTTTAGTAAAAATTATGCAAGAAAAATTGAAATTAAGTATATAATCAAATTAGATTTTGTCAAGAAGAGGGACTTGTGAGCATCTTTCCCAACAAATACTCGGCAAACTGTTGACCTTCCACCCCACCACCTGTACTCGCCAGGACAGTGAAGCCGCAGTTGAGCAGTCTCTCGATAACCTGAAGAGAGTTGAGTCTGCAGTAACCGTTGATGGGGAACCGGATCGCGTGATCACAATCGAGGCTCCAGTTTGTCTGTCGGTGATCAAGAATCGGGGCTGCCAGCTCGGGGAAGCTTTCTGCGATGAGTTGCCGACGTGCTGTCAATGAAACTCGCTCCTCAAGCTCGGGTGATATGCTCACTAACACACATTCCCACTCAGAAGTTGAGGACATCTTTGCGGGTGGACTAAACCGTTGCTTGGTGGATAAATTGTGTATCATGTTAATTGCCGTCGGCTGATCACCGTTATTGAGGGATGAAGTGGTCACTGCACCGATATCGTTGACCGGGACAGAGGTTGCGTTGCCTCCCGTACGCCGTCGCTGACGTCGTAGATCCTCGATATCTAGGATCATCGACTGGAGATCGTAGAAGCGGGCTTCTTCGAGGAGCTGATCCAATTCCTGGAAGTTAACATCCAAATGGAGACGACCTGAACGCAGGTAGTTAAGCACGTGACGGAACAACTGGCCATCACGATCGATGAAATAATGCTGTTTCAGGGTATCCAAAACGATGGAGATGCTTCCATTGAACATGCGCCCAAGCCGAGATTCTGGGAACCTGAAAAGTTGGATTGCAGATAAAAATTACTTATATGGTGATTGATTAATTTGATAATTTCGTTACCTATTTTCAGGGATATTAACATATGTCATTAAATCGAAAGTTAATTTACACTACGTATATATATATATATTTATATACAATACTATATATACTATGTTATTTATTTTATGAAATCTTGATTTATACATTGTCTAAAAGAATTATTTAAGAGAAAATGGATGACACTAATCATTTTGTTGTAATACGATTAATCATTTTAATTTGTACGGAAGAATAAATATATTTCAAAATTGGAAATATCACCATAAATTACAATATTTACTTACTTTAATTAAAGTATAGAATTACTTTGCTTATACATATTATATGCAATAACTAAATTTTGAAAAAATACATGAAATATTACAATTATTGTCATAATGAGAGAGAAGATATTGGAGCTACATGTATGTTACATATACTGTCTAATTATTAGTTTCATATATGTTATATTATACATTTACATAGATACATTAAATTATTTATTTAGAAGGGGTATTTGGTTATCGGAGCTATACCTACAGAAGAGCAATACATTATACAAAACGAGAAAGACTCTTGCAACAATGCGTTGTCCCGTTATCGACGGTAATTTAGTCTTCCTGTTATACTGACTGTGTCTGTCTAATGTAGAAATTATCCGCAGGCGCTACAGCTTCAGTCGCTGATTAATCTAGCTTAGCGAGACCCTGAGGCGGACACAGGCATCGTTCCCTCCTCTAAACCTCCCGATAGGCAAGTACATTTTATTATTATCAACTATTGCCCAAGCAAGCTCGACTGGTCTACATTTCGATACCACAAGGAAGAAGGGGAGTGTAGTAGGTATGTGACGAAAGAAGAGTATGGACCATCCTCGAACTGGATAACGCCTCGAGCTCTGGAACAAAACTGCATCAACCAACTAAGCTAAGCGCAGCATCCAAGGCAGAGAAGACGAAAACGAAGCAGGAAGGAGAATGAGGAAAGTAGAATGAATATATGTATATCTATCCCCACTTCACCGCTTTTTAGGTTTCCATCAATATAGCTTCCAGATAGAATTGTTGAGTTGGTTGTCTCCAGCCTGTTCCATTTTTCTTTGCTCTCCCCTCCTTCCCGCGCACCACGTTCCTTTTGTGTGGGCCAAATTCCGCCTCTGGGTGATTAAATATCCAAGGAAATAGAACGGCATTTGCAGAGAGGTACGGTAGGATAATACACACGGTCGCCAACAATTTAAGCATTATATCTACTGAGGCTGTTTTTTGGTTCTCAGTATCGCCTCAGAGGTTTTATCTTCTTCGTTATATGTTTTGAACACTGTAAACTGGCAAAGGCGGTTATTTTATGGATATTAAAAAATACAGTATATATTTTACAAACTAATATTTTTATTATCACCCAACACATTAAGTACACTAAGGATATTAATTAAAGGAAAACAGAATATTATAGGTAAAAGATATACATTAAATCTAAATTACTCACATTACATAATTAAGTATTAATAAAATACAATTCAAGTGAGTTACAATTTAAAAGTTTTAGATTAAAAATATCTTGACTAAAGTTATAAAAAATGTATTCGTAAACATGAAATTATATAAGCATGTACATTATTTCGATTTTTGTGTTTCAAATTACTGTGAAGAATAGTGAGACGGAAATCAATTTAACCTAAAGCTACAAAACTACTTCCAAACAATAATATATTCATCAGAAGTCCGGGAATTCGATAATGATATTATCAGTTAGTATAACCATTTTATTTGCTCTTATGGGAATACCCATTTTTCAAAATATATTATTTTATTAAAAATGTTATTTATGAAACGGCAAATTTTCAGCTATACAATGCTATATAATATGCTATAATATAAAAGAGGTATTTAGGTTCTGCAATGCATTTACTTGGTAAGTGTATCGAGCGTGGAGGTGTAAATGCTGCCTCCCACATCAATATGAACTGGAGCCATGTAGCGAGTAGGAAGGGCTGCACATGGGACTCCGCTGATCTTGGCATAGCTGACAGCAGGACTGGTGCCCCCGCGATCCCCACCAGAACCGAGCAGGGCTGCTGAGAGGGCTGGAGAGGCGGGCTGCTCTCGCTTCACCTGATCGGGGGAATATTATATATTGATTTGACATATTTAAATAAATCGTTTCAATTAGATTTTTAATGTAACAGATTTTGGAGTTGTATTACGCATTATTTAAAAAATAACAAACTGTTTCAAAAGTTTAGATAAAAATACAATACAATTAAAATATGCTAAGGTTTACTACATATCTACGAATCATTGATATTTCTATTAGAGTATCATAGAACAAATTAATTAATTAATTTTTGTAGTATCATAGAAATATTTGCATAAAAATTGTGATTATCAACCATTCAATACATATATGTATTTATGAGGTACCTACACGTGAGATATATTTTTCATATATCCGGATAATTATTAGAATAAAGTTTGGAACACATTTGTGCAGTTTCCGAAGATTTCTAAACTTTATTGTTAGAAATATTGACTTTAATGTTCGATATATTTGTTATATTTTTATTTATAATCATATTTATTATGCTTATATGTAATACAGAAAATTACAATTATGCATATACAAAATATGTTGAAACAGTTACTTCTAAAGTTGTTTTAATTGCTTTAGTGGTTTATTTTTTATTCCAGTAATTCTTTAAAAGCTGAGTATATATGTACATGATGTCCTAAAGTAAGGCACAATTGGATTTAACAAAATAAACAGTGTCCATGTATTATAGGTACGATAATAAACCCTATAAATGTGTACAAACAATAACAGTATAGGTATATAACAGTTTACAATTAATTATATGTACCTATATCATTTACAACCAATAATCAGTGTGGGGTCCATCTCTCTCAATACAACGGCACAACCGTCCAGGAACAGAGCTACATACTTTTCTGGCCAAATCAGGCTGGATTTCATCGATTGAATGTGCGATTGCCTGTTCGAGTTCTTGGAGTGTTGCTAGTTTAATACCAAAGATATTATATATACTGTAAACCTGATATGTTATGTAACCCCACAAAAATAAATCGAGTTGAGTGAGGTCATGTGATCGAGGGGCCACTCCACCCAACCTCGTCTGCCAATCCACGAATCTTCGAAATTGGTGTCCAATCAATTGTAGACGATATTGGCATAATGGGGTGCCGCTCCATCCTGTTGAAAAATTAAATTATGTCGTCGAATTTGTGGCCACAACCAATTTGTTAACATATCAAGGTAGGACTGAGATGAAACTGTACTATCAAAAAATATTGTCCTAATATTCCTCCAGAGTACATTCCTCACCACACTGAAACTCCTGAGAGATTCACTCCTTTTCCCAGGATTTCATGGTAATTCACGGCACTCCAATAAATACTGCTGTGGCGATTAATGTGCTCATTCAACTTAATAGATTGAACAAACTCATTATTCTACATATTACTCTATATTAACCAATTGATACGTAGAAATATCATTGATTTTTAGAGCTATTTTCATATATCCAAATTGTGCGTTACTTTAAGCACATCCTGTATATAGATCGATAGGAACTGTTCCAAATAATCACCCCAAAGCTCGGTCATCACCGTTTCCTATTCTATAAGTTTAATAGCAACTAAAGTTTTTATTTTATTTTGAATTGAAAATAATTCATCGTTTGTAACAAATATATCATATACCATGTATATATATATATATCATTTGATCATTTATGGGGAAGAAATAGAAATAGTCAAACAGCTTAACTATTTGTGATTCATAATTACTGTATAATCTGACATTTGCATAAGAATCGCAAATGTCAGATCAGCAATGATGAATATGAATATGATTTGGAAGAACAAAAACATCTCATTAAGTACCAAGATAAATTTGATCAAAACTATCTCACATTTCCTATGATTTTATATGGTGCAGAAACATGGGTTGTAAACATCAAATATTGCAAAAAAATAGATGCATTTGAGATGTGTTATTGGAGAAGATTTATCGGAATTTCTTGGGCCGATAGAAAAACAAACACGTGGGTAGCTGAAAATATCAACACCGGAAACACGCTTGAATCCCGTGTCAAACAACAACATCTAACATGGTACTTTGGACACAGTATCGCTCAGGAAAAATAGAAGTCTAGAAAAAAATATTATGTTAGCAAATCTCATCGACTCGAGACCGCGGTAGACCCAAAACTAACTGGATGGATACGATAAAGCAAACTACTGGATAAAGAATGTACTATCTAATTTACTTGGCTAGAGTCAGGAAAACTTGGGGAAATATGGTTCATGGCATCACCAGGAATCGGACACGATTCGACGGTACATTGTCGATAAGCATATATAAGCATAATTATAAAGCTATATCTAAAGTGGTTGCTATATATATACTCTCGTTATTTAAGCAAATAACTAAATACAGTATACGCCTCACTCTTTTATAAAGTTATATAGATACTAGACTTCTTTCTAAAAATGTAATTTAAATCAATGGATTTTAACTTAACATTTAATATTGTAACATTCTCTTGTCTGATTGATCCCTTTTGTATCTGCGTATCCAATTTGATCATTTAACGATTGCTTATGTATAGCAAATTTATGATAGTTTATATTAAAAGATTAAACAGATACAGACACAAATATGTTCAAACTATGTTTTTTTATTAATAACGTTACATTAGAAAATTATGTCAATACAATAATTATGTATAATAGAATGACTGAAGGGTATCCTACTATAGATTTCAGTAGTAAGTCCGGATCTACATTAGTTTTAGCGAATTATACATTAAAAATAGATTAGAAAACCTTACCTGATCGAATGAAATATATGCTTCCTTCATTTTGTGCCTTTAATTGTAGATACAATAAATCTTGGGTATATGCTGCTCTTTTTAAATTGAATTAAAAAATGTAACAAATAAACTGATATTAGGAAAAGTACTCCGTTTAATGTGTCGCAAGCACACCAAAAACTGCAGCAACTAAACACACGTCTGGAAAACGACTGCCTCCTTTCTCAAATAATAAGTTATGCGTTTTTCGGAGCGTTTATTGCAGCTTTGTATTATACCTTATATCGACGATTCTATCCACATACGTATATATATATACATATACTCTAAGTCTTATAAACTAACATGCCTAACAATGTCAAATTAACACCAGGTTGCCTACGGCTATTCCCATCAAATAATTTGCGAATAGCTCCTATCGTTGGGTGCCCCAGTTTCTTCTGCATTTAGATAGCTAGAGAGCTAGGTCGTACAGAGCCCCAGGAAATGATCCATCGATTGAGCCCGAGGGATCATTCTCTCAGATATATTATTATACTTTGCGCTCTCTCAACTATAGCTCTACCTATAGTTATACAACATAATATCATATTCATCCAACTCATATACCTATCGTAGCCATAATACATACTTCAAAAAGATTCGAGCAATTCGATAGATGTTATTATGTATTACATTAGTATACATATATTAGTTGTATCTATGGCTATAAAGTCTACATATAAATATGTGTAAAATGCTTTTCTAAATTTTAATTCAAGATGTTATTTGATATCAAACAATATGACTAAGTAGAATATAATAATTGAATATATATGTAACACCATGGAGGTATGTATATAAAATCGTTTAAAACTGATCAAAAAGTTCAATTTGCTAATATTTTGCGGTATATATGTTATACATTTGTTAAGATATTTTTATGAAACACGTATTTTTTATATGGAATAACTTTTTTGTGTAACATCCATATCTAAACCACGGGACAACGGGATAAAATGCATAATGTTATAGTTCATAGTGTGTATTAAAACAATCGCGTTGTCCTCGAACTAAACATATATTATTACTTTTACAAATAATATTTCTTTGTGGTTATTACATTATAGTTAAATGCAATAAATATATGAAACAAAAATTCAGGAAATAATAACATAAAAAATTACAGAGAATCAAACGAATACATTAATGATGTATCTGTGTTATACTATAGAATGTGTACCATAAGTAAACTATTATTAGGAAATATCTCAATATAAATGTGGAGTACGAAATTAATATATAAGTAATTATTCTAAGGGATAATAAATGTAGATATATACAGAATGGCAATAGAGCTCCTATAAATACAGCTATACAAATTTTATATATTCAAATATTTACATTAACGAAATTTTTATAAGTAATACAACTCGTGATATGATTATATTATAATTATTTATAGTATACAGGTGTGAAATAACCTGTCTGTCCTGTAATTGTTTAGATTGAATACAATTTGCTTCAATGTATTATCCATATTTATTTATACCTTTATACCAGGTATATGCTTAAATACTCGTAACCATTTTGGTTAAATGTTAGTTATAGACTTCGAGCTTAATTCATACTAATATGGTATGTATACCAACCTATCCCGGTTCGGACTCACAACCTAAGACTCCCCTCCTGTCCACCCAGCCGTAATGGGAACCTGGTATGTAAATACTGGGGGAATTAAAGGCAGCGAGGAAATGGAACCGGCCACCCTACCTCCCTATGCTGTTGGCTCAGGATAGTGTCTTCTAAAATCTAAATGGTACTTAAATGGTAATAAATAAATATTTATTTATACCTAAAATAATATCCTATAAAGTAACTCCTAAAAATTATAAAATAAAGAAGAAAGTGTAATATACTAGTACTTACGTCAAGATTGATCGCATTTGTTTTCCACATTGATGTTATAGCGTACTTTGATTACTATCCGATAATCTACTATAATTGGGCAAGATTATTATTATAATGTACAAAGTAAGTAAATCATCCGAATGCAAATTTTCAGACTAAAAATATGGTTTGACTAAAGAATCGAGGAGAAAATTATAATCTTATACGAAGCTGTTAGAGCAAATAGATGGCTATGGAATACCTATATGCACGGACATATTGCTTACTGTATGTAGTTTACAGTTTCTAGGAAGGTACTATGTTTTTATATTCATAGGCAAAGAAGAGGAACTCCGCTGTAGAAACAGTAGAACAAGGCAAGCAGCGCAGCTCCTCAAAACTGCCGCAAGCAAATAAAACCCGCACTCATCCCATGACTGACAAAGGGGGACTCGAAATTGGGAAGGTTATCACTGAAAGGTGAGGTGAAGGAGTTGACGAAAGAGGAGTTGAGGAAGAAAGAGGGAATGGGGTGGACTTGAATAGCATATCGGATCGCCGCAGGGATTTAACAAAGCTTCAAACTATAATTTAATATTAGCCCAAGGTGGTATAAAGCTCCGGTCTTAATATATCATTATAGTGCATATAAGTGGATTTTTTCTCTTATGGCATAGGGTAAGTAACTTCTTTTGTTGAATCCTATTCGAATAGTCTATTTAGCCCGGGGTATATTTAAAAGAGTAGAGCGAAATTCTGTCTTGAAGTCGTAAGTAATATGTATATATACCTAAACATCTCCATTTAGAAAATATGAATAAACCTTTTTTGTATTTTAATAAGTTATATTCTAAAATTATATTGATATAAGCGTTTAAATCATAAATATTTCTCAACTATATTATACATAATAATTTAAAATAGTAAAAAACTATCATAGTATAAGTACATTGCTTATTTGAGAACGAATCTCACAAAGATTTCCATTTTATCTTGAAATGTAAGTCATTCCGAATTTACGCACATTTTTCACACGTGCCTAATAAATATATTTAGGACAAAAAATTAATAAAGTTATAAATATGACAGCATTTTTGTCCAAGGAGCCAAAGGCAGGCAGAAATCCTGATCAAGTTTGTCTCCAAATAAAATTAGTAATCAAGTGATATAATATGTATACAAGGAATGTATACAAACAAAAACACAAGCAGATGAACAATACATAAATACTGTAATACTTACAATTTGAAAAATATTGCATTGATACACTACACATTGATTTATTTCACTCGAATGTCTTTACTTTTCTGGTTATAATTATCATACTTATATCTTATACATGCAAACGTAATTAATAATGTGCATTTAAATTGCATGTAATAGGTACTTCACAAAATATAGGTACCTTTAAGTCTAATGTAAAAATAGCATTCTTCACATATTTTATAAATTTACGTTTTATACAGTATATTATAATATGGTGTATTCTTATCTATCAAAATGTAACAGATAATGTACATTTATATCCTACTATCTAGTGGATTTCCCATTTTAATGTGGCAAATTAAGTTTAAGCGTTTATTTCATGCTATATCGTTTATTTCACTAGTGAAATAATGGCAATAATCAATACAAAACTTTCAAAACATTATGCATATAACAAATCGATAACGGCCAAAAGTATAAATTACTTATTTATGTTAATTGAAATAGAATAATTTGTTGAAAACGGTGTTTTAAAAGATCTTGTGGGCGATTGAATTTTCTTCTTTAGATCGTGATTCACGTACCACTGAACTTAAGTTTTGAGGCTTGTATAAAGCTCTTGACATCTCTGCTTCATCTTTCTCACAACATTTCATAATTGATGCTATAGCGATATGTCCAGTCGTTTTGCAGCAATTTCTTTTGGAATACCAGCCGATACAACTCGTGTTTTTGCGGTTCTCAGCAAGCTCGTATTAATATATACATTTGACCGTCGGTAATGGTAGTAGTTAGACATTTAAGCGTAGAAGAAATTGTGTTTATACCCATAGAAGATGATTTATACCAGCAATTTATGTAGGATGTCCTATGGGTGTCAAATCAAACGCAGAAAAACCATCAAGACCATTGAATTCGGGTCGATGTTGTATATATTTGTAATCTAGTTTTACAACACATCGCTCTGGATTAGTTTCATTTTCGTAAATTAATATTACCTTGGCCTCCATTTTGCTATTCTTTAACCCCCTATTTTTGTTTTTCCAAATCCGTTCGACATAATAGGTCATTTCAATGACTCGTTTAGCTTGGTTTAGTTTAAACTCAGTTTAGACTGTCCTTACATCTGACCAATGAATTCGAAGAGTTTAAAAGAGTGAAGTTCATTAACATAAACCAAACGAGACATTGAAATGGATTTCTAAACGAGCCAGATTGTGGAAACGTGAATATTTCCACCGT
>JAYRBW010054412.1:0-10080 GCA_036023295.1 Invenusta paracnida | reverse complement strand
CAATGCATCAATTAACGTGTCTTTCTTTGTGTGTTTTAAATTACGAAGGCTTGAGTTTTGGTTTTTTAATATAAAAACCAGCATAAATTCAAGGGGAAAAGTATGTCAAAGCATTGAGTCAAACTATGGGGTTACGGAAAATAACACATAGATTTAAAAAAATTAAAGTTTCACTTCCAGAGAGAAGTGGATATTAAACAATAATAATAGGATTTTTATTATCTAAACAATGCATTTTATTTACAACAGAAGTGTGTATTTCAAACATATATACACAGACACCTATGTAACCATTAAGGTAGATACCAGATTTAGAGTAGAATATAATGTAGGTATTATATGTTTAAGTAAATGATGGAGTAAATAATATGGTGTAATTGTGGTATATTTATCTATATACTCAATGCAGATTAAGGGTACACTAATGTACAAATTTTATGAAATCTGTCGAGGACCATGTTAAGTTTTTATATAGAAAACATACTAGATAACCAAATGTTTATATTGCATCATAATTTATTTTCAAAGTTAAATCTTATTTGGTTTGGTTTGATGTACAAGTATTTGATTTTTGTCGGATTTATTGTTAACAATTATTTATTTTATATCAATAATTTAGTTTAATCTAAGATTGGGTCAGTATATCAGAATGCCAAAATAGGGGAAGAATTAATTAATGAGAAAATAGCCTGTTGGCGAAATATTAAGTCATGTAACAAGAACAAATTAATTACGTGGTCAAAGGTAATCATATTATGCTGCTGTGTTGACATATACCTACTACTTTCAAGTCGCATATATATATATAATTCGCAACTTTAAAACAACATCTTAATGCTTGAACATCGGCGCAGTTGATATAGCTGGAATGAAGTTACAACCAGTAATAACAGGATGGAAGCAGTGAGCTTTTGGCTGACTTCAATGTGCAGTTTCATTACTCGTAGATGTTTGCCTATTGTTGTTACATCGTTGAAGATGATTTCCGTTTTTAAGGTAATTTATTGTTTAGCATGTGTGGTCTTAGCCCAAAAAGTATAGAAATAGTGCAACTTAAGCAAAATTTCTTTTTGACAACAGCTAGACATTTTGTAAGATGTATTTTTGGTATTTACTCCAAGATTATTTATGTAGACTCGGCAGCATAGCTGATTGATAGCATGCTTGATTATTTCACTTAGACACTGTTGTTCTTTAGGAAATATTTTATTAGGGTATTTTGTAGTTAAAGGGGTCCTTGAAAATCCCAATTTTTGCATTGCGATTACATATGAACGGCCTTGAAAGCTGGAATATTAATGCACACTCCGGGAAAACTTTATCTTAAAATGTTTATAAAATTAGTACAAATATTTTGGGTTCACACATTTTTAGATTAGGAAAGTTTTAACACAGCAGGTATTGTTCATTTTTTTTGCAAGCTTAAAACGGCTCCAGTAATTCCTGGATTATAAGAGTACATATTTGAAAAAGAAAAGAAAAAATATATTTCTTTTTATTGAGGAACATGTCGTAATTTGTAAAAGAGAAGATGTACAGTGGGACAAGGTAACATTTGAATGGTTTAGTCTCAAAGTTAATGGAGAATATGTATTACCAAACATTACAGAAAAGATAGTAGCACAGCGTCAATAGCTCATAAGAAAACCATAAAACTGGATATACGTGGTCTGAATGTGATATGATGAACTCTCTCACGTTTAAACCAGCATACGTGAGAGAGAGATAGAGATAGATAGAGGGGGAGAGAGGAGGTGGAAATGATGTTAAAAATATGGCTGACATACTGTACATAACTGTTGTGGCATGTCCCAGAAGTGAAATAAATAATGAAATAAATCCAACAAGAAAGAAGACAATGTATAAGTCGTATACATTATATTAACATGCCACTTACAACGTATGAGTCCCTATTTGAGCGAGAATGTCGCGCAAGAAACTGTCAATAAAATAAATCAATATTTACCACCGCAAATTTCATCGATTTAAGCTATTTAAAAATAAATTAATACCTTAAACTAATATGTATATATGCAGTAAGATATATATATCTGAATAAAGGGACCCATACGTTATAGTTTCATCCTTATGACACACAATGAAGGAACGCATAAATTGAAGTAATAATAATTTAGTTGTAGTAGTAATTACATTTAGAATGAGATCTGCGACTCACTGTACAATTACATGCGGGATTCTAAAATTCCCGAGAAGGCCACCAAAATCAATAAAGTAGGTATCGATAATATTTGCAGTAGTGTCGTGAATATGAACGAATTAGATAAGTATGTAGTACTGAAACACAAATGGTGGGTGTGTGTGCGTGTGTTGCTGTTCCAGTCACTCAGAATGAATACAGCACAATAGGTGTGTAGTCAAGAGGAGAAGTAAAACAAACCGAGCAGAAATGATCACAGATCTTCGGCGCGGCGATTGATTTGATCATGTCGATTGATTATGCACACTCATCTCGCTTTATTAGCTTGACATAATTATTTTCCTATTAAATACCATACTACTGTGTCTGCGGAGAGCAGTAGTATATATAATTAACAATGTATAATTAGTGTAGAAGGCTAGGCAATCAGAACTACGAATATGATAAAAAAAACAATAAGAACGCCCATGACCTTGAACATGAGCCAACGATTGGAGGAGACGGATTGGAAGAACTTCAGAAGTTCCGTGTGTGCTGCCTCCACATTCAAGCTGGTCGCATCAACGTTGTGATCGATCCTTTGCACCGCTTCCTCCTGCTCTTTGACCATGAAGGCGAGCTGTTGGAAGATCTCTCCCAGTTCAACTATCGTGTGCTCGATATTCTGCATTGTTTCGGCCCGCGATTCCAGGTAGTTGTCCGTCTCGTCAATGAGCATCTGCTGCTGTTGGTAGCGATGACCCACAACCGGTCCAGCCTCAGACACCTCGTCATTGTGCGCCGCTGACGAGTCGTCTCCGTTCATGTCAATCACTGTCGTATTCCGCCGAGCCCTCTCCTCGTCCTGCAGAAGAATGGAGGGCACCACGCCATTCCTGCCACCTGGGGGGGTCGTGTGGTTGCCCATGGCACCGGGATGCGAGGCAGAAGCGGAGGTTGGAGGCAGTGGCGCAGCCGAGAACATCTCCCGGCGTTCAGACTGCTTCTTGAGGGACTCAGTCCGATCCACCAGGACAACTTTAAATTGATTGGAGAGTCGAGCGAGGCGCGTTTGCAGGCCCATCACTACTTCGGTCGAGTGGCGGTTCCGTTGGGCCGTAGTGCGACCTCCGTGCGATCGCGTCAACTCCTGGAGGTGTCCGATGCTCTTATTCAGAGACCCCAGGTCCTGTTTGACGATGTAAGTGAGCTCCTGGATTTCAGGACCACGGTCGTTAAAGAGGGACTGCTTCCTTGCCAACAGCGTCAACTTCTCGAGTTTACCGCAGGTGCTCGCCAGGTCGTGGCCAATGTGCCGGGCGGCCTGCGTAAACTGGGAGAGCTGGGCTAAAGGAGAGGACCGTTGGGAAGTGTGGATAGAAGGGCTGCTTCCATTTGCGTAGGATGTTTTCATTGATTGGACCACAGAGGCGAACTCCCGCGTCCGATCTCGGAAGGTCATCTTATTTGCTTCCAGAAGAGAGACTGAAAGGGAGAAATATCAGATCATAGTTGCCTTAAAACTCTTTGCAATAATAAAATATAACACATATTTTCGTTTAAAGCGTCCATAAAAAGCGATTTTTAAGACGTGGCTGTACTTATACGTATTCTGAAATTGACATATAACTTATGCTGTAAATATTCCCTTTTCATGCACCATAAAAATGGATGACGAATGAAATGCATTAAGTGTACTAAAAAAATGTACTAAGTTTTTCCGAATGTCGTTTTTTATTTATTAAGAAAAGTCTGCCTAGTAATTCCGTATCAATTAAATTAATACTTGTAGTTTAATTTTACATGAAGAATTAATTCATAATGATATAAACACATGTAGCGCCTGTAATTCATCGATAAGCAGCGATTCCTGTCGAACTTCAACCACCACTCACAGTGGAGGAAGACTAGGTGCCATACATATGTACACACATTCAAGTTGGCTTGATGAACTTATCCATTTTTAATGGCAATAATCAAAACAATGACGTTGAACAAGTTGAATTTCTCAAGCTAGTGTTCCCACAGATATGGACAACCATAATAAAGTTAATTAAACAGACATTTTTATTCAACAGATAATTACTCAATACTTGTAATCAATAGACGTTTTACTCAACAGATAATTACTCGATACTTGTAATCAATAGCTTGTCAATAAAAAATTATCTGTTCACACAGTCAAGTCAGCTTAATGAACTGGAGTCTATATAAATATTTACAAACCATGAATCAATTATATAATTTGCCTGTTATTCAATTTAGAACAAAAAACTTAACACGAGCTGTAGACACCCTGAATATGGTAATTATATATCGGTTTGTGCCATAAGTTTGATGTGGCAAATAGTCATATATTAGCATAAGTTTTACTTTTTAATTTGACATATTCCAAATACTTCTATTAGGTTATGGAATTATATTTCATAATCTCCACATGCAATTGATATGCACACATAAATTAAAATATAAGATGTAAATGCAGTCAAATTAAAACAAATAATTATAACATTATTATAACTGAATTCATTAGAATACATCTTTTAAATTCTTATTTAGTAGGTATATGTATAAAAAGCCATTGGTAAATTAAAATGTTTGATTAAAGGAATTAGGTATCATAATAATCAAAAATAAGTAGTGTAGTAATTTGGGATGACTTTATCAATTAACAATAAATTGAAGGTTTTTCTTCAACCATTTTTAGATGTGTCAAACAAAAGCCCATTGGTAGAAACACAACAGGGAGGCACCCGAGCTCATCTTGCCAGGATTAAGTTTGAGAGGAGGTGCAAGCTTGAATACATGTTTGCACATAGATTTCATTTGTATTTTCTATTAAAAGAAAAACTGTCCACCTGACATTTAACAGTTCAGTCATACATTTAAACTGAATGGAAATAAAGGTTGGTACAAAGCATAACATTTATTTAGTCTAATTGTTTTTTAAATGGATGCCTGCATATAAAATGTATCATTAGTGAAATGAGAGAAAATTTAGAAATATATGCCACTAACACTGCAATATTCCCAGTAATGTTTTGCTATGTTAAACATGTTTACAATGTTATCCTTAACAATACTGATTTTCATTACATCCACTGCCTTAGTAAAAAGTCTTTATTTATCCACAAAAAAGTCTCCAACTCCCCCCATCAAGGAAAGACTTCCCTGAACAGAATCTATTGTTGGAAATTGAAAATCTGAACATTTTGGAATGTTGTTATCAGCCAATCAAGGGAAGATATTATCCACGCATCAAAGAGAGTTGCCATTGGTCTATTACATAAAGTCATCACTGGCACATTAAAGAAAGTTATTATCAGCCCATTGCATAGAACAAGGCTTAGTAATACATATGTATATATTTATTAGTATACAGTATAATATTTACAAGGAGATATTTGTTAAAACATTCATTAAGACAGTTTAAAATAAACAGAATATAATAAATTTGCTGAAAAATATAATCCTAGAATTTTGAGTCAATTTGGAATTAGAGGGAATCACTCAACACTAGATTAGATGGTATTAGAGATATAAATAACACATGTAATAAAAGCTAGACAAGAAAATGGATATTTGAACCCTTTTCAATGATTTAAAAAAGGAATTTGACACCATTAACCACAAAAGACTTATAAACTATATGATCTAGAGATGATGTATGCATAAAAAGACACGAAAATGACATTGATTATTGACTATTTATAACAATTTAAATAGATTAAGAAAAACTTCCATTAACCCTTTGGAAACAGGATTACCATGTTGTAGTTTATCAGAAAGCAATGTTTGAATTCCAGGCGAACTGCAAAACATTTTCTCCATTTAAGCCAATAGCAATAGCTAGGTGAGACTAGACTGTATGACTTAGATTTATTGGCTGCAGAGTATTTGAATGATGACAATGTTTTAGTGTAGCCAGTATAGGATCGACACACAGCTTTGAAGCAGTTGCTAGAAAACAGATGTTGATGAGTCATGGATACAATTATAGTCAAATATCAGCACTAAGTTGAGACAGTTATTTTCAGCATAATTCTAAAAATTATATAATTTAGATTTAAGTGGAACTCTATATAAGCATATAATATTTATATGCTTTATATATCATCCATAATGATTATAATTATACCTACAAAAATAAATTTAAAACACCTTTTTTTTAATTCTTTGATTTTCTTTAGTTGTTCAAGAAATTGTTTTCACTTTTTGGGTATATATTGGTACATCTGCATTTGCAAATATATTATCTATCAATTTTTATAATATCTCACAAATTTTACTTTACAAAAAGTATTATGAAAATAAACATTACATGTTTTAAACCAGAAGACAGTTAATTTTTAGTTAATTAACTGTAAGTAGTTTCTTTATACACTTTTAGTGATCATGTTATGCAAAACTTGATACTTAGATCTAAACGTTTTTGCATTCAAGTCTTCATTTCTAACTCTATGTTCCATTTGCTTGTGTCTTTACATAAACAACTGTCAATAACAGCTTTTAAAAGGTGGGCTTCATTAAGGATCAGAGTGCCCAAACTGATGAGCCAATGGACAACAATGAGGTTCAAATTATTGCTGGGTTAATTCAAGTTTAACTGAAGTTTAACTTTAATGACTTTGTCAACAAATATGCAGATATTGCTGTCAGAGAGACTGTTACTGAAAGGTCTATTCCTGAAAGCTGTCAACACACAGCTGACTGGTGATGATGATGAGGATGTCAACAACAATGAGCCCACTACTCCTCCCCAGCTAACAGTTAGAGAAGCCATTGCAATGGTGAAGCAACTGAAAAGTTTTATGCAATCAATTGACAGGGAGGGACTCATGCATGGTAAGCTCAATTGAGACTTCAATCCATGACACACTTTTAGCCAAGAAGAGTCGAAACATGATTCCCTCCTACTTTCAACACAAATAGCTTGTATATATGAGCAACTATCCAATATTAAATATATCCTACATGCTTTCCAAAACCCTTTGTTTTTCATCTACCCTGGTATAGTTTCTATCATGGATGGTGTGTTTTTGTATTCACTAATTATACCAGAAACCATTGCTTATTCCAGTGTTTATGATAAGAAACATTGCTTTAATTAGTTCACATTTGAGTTACATAAATATATTATATGACAAACAGAAATCACATTCCTGATTTCGTATTCCCATAAAAACGTCAAGATCACCTATATTGAGGTGATTTTCCTGGCCCTTCAGACTTTGATATATGTGAATTCTACATATTTACCATAATATTTACCATATTCTACATAATTATACCATATAAAAAAGGAGTATAAAACTTCATTCTTTAACCTGATAGAATTATAACATCAAAAGTATTTTCTAGTTTGCTAGAAATATAACAAGCATTTTTTTATTTAATGTCAAATTTAAATGGCAAGACTCTCATCACACAGTGTTAATCAGTGGTTAAAGTTAAATATGTAATCAGCAAATATAATTGATTGATAACTAGTAATAATAAAAATCAATGAAATATACAAATGTCAAATAACTTGATAACAATGTATCATAACGAAACATAAATTTCAAGTATATAAAATAAATTCATACAACTTAACTAAAAATAATTATAAATGCTTTTTCTATATGAATTTATCTCTGCTGGGTGGCCACACTAAATAAAAAATAAAATTTGAGTATATTTTGAAAACATTCGAGCATATGATCCTTGTCTTGAAAATGCAAAAGAAGTGTTTCCCATGTCTAACAAAAATGAAAATATTTCAAAAATGTGTGAAACTAAAAAATCTCATTTGTTAAGTTGAATTAGTGAAAATAGCAATACACTATAAAAAATTCAATGTAGAATTACATTAGTTTTGTGCCATCTATATAAATTCTATAATGGTGTACACAGTTTAAGCAATTTTTCATTTCCACTTTTTCACAAGATTACAATCAAGTACTGCTAGAAAAATGTAAATTATAATAACATAAATGTAACAAATCTAATTAAGCCTTTGAATAAAAAGCACAGCTTTTTCAAAAAATCACGATCAAGTACTGCTAGAAAAATGTAAATTATTATTTTTGTCATAATGTTTACTGTTAATATTACTTTTGTAATTTAACTGCAGCAGGTAATGCAGATAATAAAAAAACTAAATTTAACATATACAATCACAGTCAAAGAACACAAAAAACTAGGATTGAACATTGTAAACTTTAAATATTTTTCAAGATCCTAGACCACTAATAAACATAAAACATGTCAGTTGAAAACTTGTATGTTATGGTAAGAAAACTTATACTTATTATAGTTTGCCATTGAATTCCATAAATATTTAAATTCAGAGTTACCTCCTAGTCTTTGCCTGAAGAGGCAGATATCCTAAAAGGCAGTAGGGAGATTTAGATTCAGAGAACTTCTTTATCTTGAATGCTGAGTATAGGTTTATGGCTGGACAGGAAACAGGTCATACAACTAATGAGAAGGACCAGGTCTACTATAGTAGGGGAGAATGTACCTAATATATGTATTCACTACATAAAAACTAGTCTACAAAGTACACTTTCACAATGAGTTTTTTTGAATTAGCAACATCTCTTCACATAATATTGCCATGTCTAAATATAAAAGTCTTAATAAAACTGCAAGCAAGCTAGAAAAAATTTTGAGATGAAAATGACAATTAATGAAATGAGAGTCAATTGTTCAAACACTACTGCACAGTTATGTTATAAAAAAATTAAATTTATCTCACTTTTATTGTTAAAGAACAAATTAAAAATTCAACTATTTTCAAAGACTGCATGCACCATTTTTTTATTTTTTTAGGTAAAAATCAAATACATTTTGAGTGTAACAAATTAAGTGTAAAAATTGATTAATTAAATTAAAATGTTTTCTTATATGACAGAAAATGTATATCAAGTACAAGACTATAAAAAAGGAGCATGAATAGTTTTTTAATTCGAGGATAAATGAGAAAATTTGAGGAAACATAAAAATTTGAGTATATTGAAGTATATTCCAACATCATTTTAAAATTTGAGTATATTCCAGTATATGAGCAAATTCTGTGGATATGTGGCCACTCTGAATACATCTTGACTGGTGGTATTAATTATACATATGTACTAATAAAAACTGTTTTTTGATATATAATAAGGACTATTAAAGTATTAAGTAGATTAAAGTTAAGTCTTGAAATTATTTATAAAGCTCATAACATTACTTAAAGAAATACATATATAGAATTTATACAACATATTTAATATTAATATTAAATGATTTCTATATTTTTGTTTTAACAAGCTATTATTAAAATAGTATTGTAAATGCACAGCTTGGAATTGTTATATTAATAACAAGTTGAGCAATGACTCAGAGCTTAACCTTAATCTTGAGGCAATTGCTTTGTTTTCATTAATAAGGCCTAATATAGGTATTAAAAATAAATTCAATATTATATGTAAATAAAAATACAAGTTAAACATAGAAGTTCCTGTCTTATTATACATTACATTCTGCAACATACAGAACTTTAATCACTAATGTTATGTTTATTTTCTATATTAGCAGTTGCATATACATTTTTGTCGATTAAAAAACTGTTCAACTACAAAAAAAACAGAATGTAGAGAAGGGTGTCCACTGTTTTGGACAAATAAAATTCAAGGAGACCAAAAAAATTTGAGGAGACAAATATCACCATAATTTTTAGTAAAAAATACATGTATATATATGTTAAGTTAATACATTATCATGTAGATGGTATATATACAATTATACATAATCTGTAGTAATATGCACAAATACAAAATAAATTCAATAAACAAATATTAAACAATAAACATAAATCATATAATGCAATGTTAATGTGACAATAATATAGATATATACAGGGTCCGTATGCTTTAATGAAATCGAAATTCAAGGGTCCCTATTTCCCCTCCCCCCCC
>JAYRBW010054401.1:0-11034 GCA_036023295.1 Invenusta paracnida | reverse complement strand
CGCACCAGTCGTTACAAAGTGCATCTGAGCATGACTCAGCCCCCCCTCCCGCCCACGCAATTGTGACCACGCTCCTCCTACCCTACTACTAATATAACTATAAAAGGGTGATCGACTTTCTATCTTCAGGTTATAAATTAAAATATACGATATGTCGTAATCGGTGACTGCTATTGGCAAGTGTTGCATTATTTATGTAGTAAAGGGCAAAATTATCAACAGGCTATCAATAGAAGCGTAAGCAAGTATGAAGTAACAAACATTTTCTCGATAAACGCAATTATATATATTAGTAAAAGGCCTTATGGGTCAGAATAACATCGAGGAATTATAAATCTGTTTGACAGTCCCGTCGAGGCGATAGACGAGACTAAGCCAGTACATAGTCGAACTATATATTTGTGCTTATTTAACTATACGTCTTTTAATACATGTACAGCCACATCAATTGTAGTATCTTTATTAATGAGCGCATTATTACATATATTACATTTTATTGGTTTCTATGTTACCATTTATTTATCTTTTCAGTTGATATCGTTGCCACAGAAACGAAGATGTTCGAGGCGCTTGGAGACGCGATGGTTTCTTTGATAAGACCTATAATAAGACCTCTATTTATTGGTGAGAAATTTGGAAGGATTTTTTCCCTTTTGTTAAAACAAAATTTATTTGCTTATTTTACTTATTTGCATTATTTTTTTATAACCTCTAATAGGTATTATATATTTGAGTTGCCAAAATAAATTTGCATTAGAATTATACATTAAAAAACTGAAATAAAAATAGAAATTCGATTTTATTTAGTCGATAAAGACATGCATCAGACAGAATATTAACCATATAAATAGATGAATTAAACCCTTAGAATGTAGATTATGTACCTACTAATGATACGGGTAATGGCACAATGGGAAATACACTCTGTGTAGTTGTATTAGTTATGTATCTAAAATAAAATCAATGCAGGAGTATCGATTTGTTAGAATGTGTTAACTTAACAGCGTTACATAACTTGATATAAGCGAGATACAACAAAACCTCTGAAAAATACTAAACCTTATCCAAACATATCTTATCGAGATATTATTGAGGCCCTAACCATAAACATGTTCACAAATTTTAACATTGAAAGCCGTTTTTTGATAGCACTCGAATTTTTGAGATTACAAGTTTTAGAAAATCTTTCCTATCTATTAAATGTTAAAATAGATCTATTTGGTAATGACCTCGGTAACAGTTTTACTCATTGTCATGATTTAAAAAAAGTTTACGTTAATTAGCTATGTAGTAATAATTTCTATGAAATAATCGATTCTGGTGATTATTTCTCCGCTTTATATTTTGTTTATTACTTCTTCTTTTCCACAAAAATAAATGTACTGCTCTAATTTCTTATTTTAAGTTATATATCAAATACTTACTCGAAGCTTATATTTCAACAGAGGAAATAAAAATTTGAGATATAACATTTTATTTAGTAACCTGATAAAGGCAAATATCACATTTGGTAATTTCATTATATTATATTTTCATTGCTTCGGTTATAAATGCTCATATGGAGTTCGGTATGAAAAAATAAAATAATATTCCTTTAATACAGTAAATAAATACAGCATACTGTTTCTTTTCTACTTTTTAAAAACGTCAATGTCAAAATGATTGAGCATACATATAAATGTGTATTTCCTGTATCGCAATTTTATTTTAAAGTTTCTCTTTCATTTGGGCATGGATGAAAGAATCTTGAATGGCCTGGAAAACTATAGAAAACTTTTACATACAAATTTGAAACCTTTTGCGTTCTGTATTTAGATTATTCTTATATTATAAACTTTTCTTTTAATAATGACATAACTAAACAATTCACATTTGTTTACTTTAGTTGCCTAGCAGCTGTTTCTTTGTATTGCTCGTCTCTCTTCTCAAGGTTCTGTAAACAGAGAGACCCTGTTCTTTCTCTGGGATCAGTATATTATTGGCCTGGACACGCCTGGATTCCACGACCTCTATCTACCAGCAGTGACTGCCTGTTTCCTCGTTCTTGTTGGTCGTGCAGTTGTCTCAGACCAGCATCAAGGGAAGTTCGAAGCGGCGATGCGCAAGGAGGGACTCAAACTGAAGCCCGCTGATTTCCAATATTTGGTTCGTATATGTGTATGTGTTTGAATGTTATGCTGTAGTAATTATGTTGAAATCATGCGCAATATCGATAATTGTTAACTCAATGATTATTGATTTACATCAATTTTGATCACATACATTACACGTACAAACACTATAAACTAATCTTAGGTGATTATTTGTCATTAAAAAAAATTGAACACATAAAATAAGCTAAAGGACAGTGACATTTCTCGGCATTTTTATAAAAAGCACCGAAACAAAATATTGCTTTAACGACAATATGAAAATATATTTTAAAACGTCTAATAAATTGCTTTGAATTAATTAAATACAATTTTATTGGAATTTCTATGCTTTAATAAATGGAGTATTCATTAACAATTCGATATCTTTGTTTCAATACATAATTCTTCGCAATTCACTTTTAAGTAATTAACATTTTATATAAAAGTATAACAAGATTTTAACTGAACTCAAAAACATTCGTGTTGTATGACTGGCTACTATATGGACAAATTGTTTTATTTGGATTCAAGACATTTCAATTTAAAGAAAATAGTTGTTTACATTTAAATGTGTCTATCTATTCTTTTTTTACTGGTATAAACTGGTATTTTAACCTATAAAATCATTCTCATTATATTTAAGTTTTATTAATTTTTAATATTTAATCTACATAGTTATGTTAATATATTCCTCATCTACAGTTTAAAACCAAAGCCACAGACATTAAATATTCATAATATTTATTTTTTTAACTAGTTTCGTTCATTACGGTTATCAAGGAAAAAATGTTACTATTCAAAATAATTTTATAAAACTAAATAATAAAGAAGTATTTTATTTTGAACATTGCATGTCTATAACATCATTTTAGTTTTTCAAAGTCGGTTCCGCTGTTCTATCCTATTTTTAATCGTCAAAGTCAATGGACATTAAAGCCACTTCTTAATTGTTATTATAAGTTGCTGCGTTTTTATTTCATTTCTTATGAAATAAAACGAGTATCTATCACAGGAAGTTAGAAAGAAATCATTGTTTCTTATTCAATAAGTTTTGAATTTCGGGTATAATTTGTGGCTGCAACAACACTTTTTTAGAAACATACTTACTACTGATTTTTATGAAGTTGTTTCGAAATGATTGTAAAATAAAGCATAAC
Organism: Invenusta paracnida; assembly: GCA_036023295.1. Lineage (NCBI taxonomy): Eukaryota > Metazoa > Platyhelminthes > Proseriata > Coelogynoporidae > Invenusta > Invenusta paracnida. The sequence goes on along the minus strand of JAYRBW010054401.1, from coordinate 7,745 downwards.
TTCAAATGCACGAAACTTTTTAAAAAGGTTTTGACCATATATTTTTTATATAGTTTTGGTAACTTTGTAAAGTATCACATAGTATGCATAATATGTAATTATCATTAAAATTGGTACGGCTATTTCAATTATAACGTTTATTAAATATTTATTTATAATTATGTCTAAATGTGCGGTGTATCCCATAATTTGTGTTTTTTTATTAGAATTTTTACTCACATTAAAATATGTCTTTTCAGATAAATCAACATTTTTATTCGGATCTATTTCGACGTATTTCCAAAGAACAGATGGCTCCTTCACTTGACCCCACACAAAGTAATAATACACCCCTCTTTATTACAAATAGTATATTAGCAAATATCCATCGTGCCTGGTATCATAATTTATATTGACATCGAACATGTCCTTTTCTAGTTTCGCCATCTTGAATTGCGACATAAAGGCCTTATTATCAGCCATGACAGAGTATTTAACCTTTCGATAGTAATTCTTCAAAAAAAGCAGCTTTACATACCGGATCATCTAACTAGTTTATTAGAAAAATAAATTATCAACACAGAGACAAACTGAAGCGTACCTGTTTCGATGTTGTTTGGTCTCATCAGCAGAACATAGTCTCGAACCAGCATTCTCGTGATTACGGTACCAGCACGTGAACCATTCGGCTGCTGGCTCCACGCTAGAAATAGTGCCATTTAATAGCTTTGAAACACAAGGCAGATTTAGCTAATTCGCGTTGTGTTGTATACTAAGCTGCATTGGGCTTTATAAGTTTCATAGTTTTAATGGATTGGGGGTGAATTTTACAATCTACGTAATGTATAAAAAATAGATCTTTGCCTTATGTTACTGAGTTTGACGCTCGGTAAGTGTGGGTTCAGTAGGATACCAGCGTCGATTTAGTATACATAATGTGCTATATGCGCTATAACGTCTTTTACTTTTATATTTAATTGGTTAACAGTTTATTTATGGTATTGCACAATACTTTTCCATACATTAAATATATTTGACATTTATTTTTGATATGTGAAAAATTGACTAAACTGTGCTTCAAACGATGTGAAACTTAGAAATACTGCTTTTATTAGTAAATATTTAAAATTACCCCTTTCTTTTTTTTCAGAACCATTTGATACAACCGTGGTACCAGGTGAGTTTTTCTGTCACTGACCACTTCGACCATGTTTTTTGCATACCGTATTGTATATATTTCGTACTGCACAGAAATTAACTAAATCTTACTTAGAACAGGAAGTATATATTTCAAATGGCTGTATCCCGCTAATTCAGCAACTGATGCCCTTGAAGGTTCTGAATCGCTTTGAGGCCATCGAGATAATTATAGCGTTTGTCATATCTCCTACAGAAACGTCAAATATTGACAATTTCAAAAAATGATAAAAAGTTCTCTATGACAAGTGTCTTTTTATAGATATGATGTTATTATACATATGCTAGGGTAATTTAATTATAGGTATATATAGTTTGTTAATTAAACAAATTTAGAATTTATCTTTTTTATAGAACTAATTCTTAATTCTAGTATCGTTCGTGTGATACGGACTTGCCGTAATGGCCAGAAAGTCTTCCTTGTCTATTAACTGATCTTCAGTGGTCAAGCAGTTACAATATAGTCGTGAAGACCCCGGTTCGATACTCTGCATGCTCGAATGAGCTCCATAAAGAGCGAAACGTGTCTGGTATTTGGCGATTGACAAAGTTCGTTAATTATAATTATTCAATCGATGAATTAAACTTTATGATCAAAACTTGTATAAAATATATGTCGTTGCCAAATGTCATGTATTGCTTGACTTTGTATTATCTAGTAAAATGAATAATTTATTTCAAATAAGTTTGTTGATTATTCAACGATCAAAAAATGATAAAGGAATGTTAGCTGAATATAAAACGCATAAAATCTCATATAGAATGCATAACCCAATGTCTATAGCTGGTTTTGCCTGAATTCGTCTGTAGAATTATTTTGAAACATTTTTGGAAACCTCTTGACTTAGTAATTCCAGCAAATATCTATGTGATGTACACGATTCCATTTTCTCTCTACTAGGCGAGCGATCCTTGTGGCAGGCTTGGTACTCTGACTTCACACAGCCCCAACGAACCAAGCCAGTCGATAGGGACAATTTCCGAGTCCTTCGTGAACAAGAAAAGGACAGGTGAGTATAACTGAGAAATTCCACTACATTCAGCAAAGGAACAAGTTTACATATTACTATTTGGCATAAAGCTCGATTGATAACTAAGTACGTCGACAGGTGTAACATCGGCAGGCGTTTAATTGTTACAGACAGAAAATAAGTTTATTAAGCATGAATATCGAAGACTGGTTAAATATCTCGATGAAGTGTGCATTAATTTGTTTGATCGTATATGTTTCTGCACCATAGACTTTACATACACCAACTAGACAGAGCCTGCACTTGTCAAGTTTAATTTCGGTTTCGGTTTCGGTAAACAAAGGCTGTAGAAGGGAGGTAGAGAAGAGGTAGGTATAGGCTTTTTACTGGTACAACGTGTGTTTTTGAACCTTTATATCACCTAACTATATTTCAACTATTACAGATATAAGTATAAGAATTAACGCATACCTAATTCGAATTTTGATAGCGCTTTACGGGACATTAAGAATTATTTCAAAATATCTATCGAATTACATTGTACTTTGAACAATTATTTATATCACTTGTAAATCGATAGAAATGTTATTGTAATGAATAATCCGTATAATATTCAATCATAAATAAGTTTGAAATTTGAAGTAGGATCTAAAACCGATGTATATGTCTATCGTATAAATATATTATTTATTTTACCAAGTGATTATATTTTGGAAATTTCGATTAATAAAAATACTGTTCGTCATCTCTGCATATAAATCCCACTTTCTCAGAGCTAAAATATTAAATTATTTCATTTCCATAATATATAACCAGGGATACGTATTTTATGTGTACAACAATGTTTGAAACATAATAATGCAAAATATGTCATTGGCTTCAAATACTTTATGTTTAAAATATACCTGTCTATTTTGCGTATATATTGTAATATTTATTAATCTATCTAGCTGTTTAATCTTCAGTTTAATCCGATCTATTATATCTACTTATCGACATATCAAATTACTTAATTGATTCTTGCCCCATTTGTATTGTCTCGGTTTACCACTGGCAGTTTCTCGTTATTTATTATGCTTTTAAGCTTGTAGTCTTATATACAATTCTATTATACCTACATATATTCCTTGTATATTCATATATAGCATTGTATATTCGCTCTGAAGAAAAGTATAGGTACCTGAAAGCTAGTTCGCTTGTGAATCTTGTGTTCTTTGGGGATAAAATACTCAGAGTTCATATATGTTAGATTGAGGTATTATCTCCCCTCTTTTCTCTCAAGACTCCGAGAACTCGAACAACGCCACATGGAAGAAGAATCTCGGCGTGCGGACTTGGAACAATCGCTGCGCGTATTGGAAGCAAGTATGGAGGTTGAGTTACAAACTGAGGTAGATAGGGCTCGCCGTGAGCGTCTTCAATTGGAGAACCGGCTAACCAATGAGAAACAACTACGGGAGATGACAGAAAAGACGGCTAAAGAAGAGGTATATGACAACCAATTTGTTTTCGTCTATCAAAATTTCGTTCTTTTCGTATTTTAGTAACTCTCGTGACATTGAATTATTTTCCATATATTATTTTTGCTCTCAAAACTTAAAAAGATAATTATTATTTATTTAAAAATCGTATCAATTTTATAACAAAAACAATTGCTAAATAGAACTATAGAGGAAGTCCTCATCAATTTCTGCTATAGGTATTCCTGACATTAACGCTTACATATTGACGAGTAAAATATTTGTTTCTAATATAATTTGCCTAATTTAGTGTATTAGTCTTCGTTGTTTTATCTAGTAAATTTTGTATCGTATCCATTGTTTGGTCCTGCACATACAGGACAAGTAGAAATAGTTTTGTTCTACTTTTTACTATACAAAGAAATGATTAAATCTATTTCTATGGTCCTGAAGTGTAATAGTAGATAATTTAACTGCATTCTTTTTAATATAATTTACAAATATTCAAAAGACTGACGTATAAAGCCCCTGTTCATTTATTAATTCTGGAATTAATTCGCGTATTCACAAATTCTCGTTAATAAATTAATGGGTTAGAATTTATCTATTCGTTTAGCCTGCGAATGCATTTATACTTTCGATTCTGAAAATAGAATTGAATAAATGAACCGCCGCGAAGGTTCCTATCGAGATATTCCAGAATTAATAAATGAACAGACTTTTATATGTGTGAGACGATTGATTTTTAATTGATTTCAAAATATTGTTTGATTTTAATATCCGAAATAAATTTGTAATATTTGGCAACCTTTGCAGCTAAATTGTTTTATAGGAGAACAAGTTTTATTTCTTTAAAAAATCAATGATGCTAATTGATTGTGTGATAAATATTATATATGTATAATTTTGAATTAGTAACATAGTTATATACCTTTAATATCTACTAATTTTTGAATTCCATATATATAAATGAAGGTAATATTTATACAAGTTTTTCACAAGAATCTTTTCAGTGTACAATTATAATTCCATTTTTATTGTGCTAATTTACTTTCATTTACTTTATGATACTTAAAATGACATATTGCCCTTAGCATAATCATCGTATGTGCTTCACATTATGTTATTATAATTTTAATTTAATTAAAACCCCATATTGTTTACGTACGTCATTGCGAAGTTGTAGTTTTACCCATAGAGCTATAAATAGATTTATATAATACATTTAATACCTTAGGTATACAAGGGCAATGTATACTCTTAGTACAGATATATATATACACATTACATGTAAAAATGAATAGAAGAAATTGTTTGTTAACAAGAAACTATACATTGCTATTGTTACCTTTCTGCGTTATTCAACAATATTTAACAGACATTTTCTCTATTCAGATGTTACATGCACGTTGCTGTTAAATATTTCTCTCTCTTTTTGGTATATTGGGTTTGTTCATTTTTCTATTCTTTTTAATAAACATTAATTAAACAGAACATTTTAATATCCAAACTTAACCTTAATTGTACATGGTGTCTTAGGAATCATTTCCTATTTATATATATATATATAGTTACTTGACAAAAATGTCTCTATAAGCTCATATTCAAATGTTATCGATAACAAAGCATGAATGTGTGAATACAAACAAAGACATCAGAAACAAACGCTATTTAGTAAGTATTAGCGTGAAGCGTAATCGAGTTAACAATTAGAACTTTAGAACTGCAATAAACCGGTGACTAAGCTGATCGAAGGAAAACGGATTTTCGAACAAGAAAGTTTTCATTTAAAAATACCGTCAAATTTCCATTTCTTTGTTTTGAAAAACAATTGAAATTTGTAGCAAAATAGCTGAAAATGGTTAAAATATGACGTAGAGACATAAAACAAAATTTAAGTTTTGATCAAGCGTTCTATGAAAACAGAAATTTGTTTATTGAAATAGCCTTAACAGTTTGTTGCAACGAACAGCATCATCAGGTTATTTTTAAACAATGTATATTCATAATTGTATTTATATTTGTATTAAAAGAAAACATTTAATTAATATGTAAAGTTGATATTAAAGTACTTATAATAAGACAATTTGAATACGTAAGAATTAACAGATTTGAACAAATTGTGATTATAATTTGATTGAAGTAATTTTTTTATAAGTACAGCTTTATTTACATTTAGCAATATTTAGCATGTAAGCCCACTGTGAATACAATTTTTATGATATACCTAATAATTTTTATGATATAATAATTTTTACGAAAAAATGCAGGAAATAAAATGTTTTGTTAGCTATATAAACGAGTCTTTCTGTCCACCTGCCCCCATTTCAACCTACGTTACTATCCCTTGACAACACAAATAACAGCTTCGACGTCTCCAAGACGAATTGGACTACCTTCGCTCCCGATCCAGGGGGCCCCAACCGGGAGCTGTGGGCGTCGAGTTAGGGCGCCCTAATGCGGGAATCACCCGACCGCCCAGTAGAGGCTTCTCCAGACCCGACAGCACAGGATCGTGAGTTATGTCATTATTACGATTTGTTGGTTTTTGGTGACTTGTAGGCACAGTATAAAAATCGAATATATATAAAGAAGTTTATCTAGATTGGAATCCTGGCATTTAATTAGTCATGAGTTTCTGATTCGATCACTAGGTTTAATTTATTGTGCTGAATTCCCAAATATATAGCTAAAGCTGTCGATTTCTATTAAACTATATTACAAGCCAAGTAGAAAACTTGTCTAGTTATTTAGAATATAACTCATTTATATCTTAGTTTGCCCTCCATGCCTCTCTCCTCTCTACTCTCGTAGACTGAATGTGTTTCCGCCACCACCCGGAACGCCTGAAAGCCAGCTTCAAGAGCTCCCAGATTCCTCAGTGACAGAGGCTGATCTGACCACGGGAGCGGGAACTAGAGCAGACTTTAACCGCGTGGAGAAGACGCGTGTTGTGCTGGAGGATTACCTCAACCTGTTCATGGGTGGCGTCCACTATAGTGAGTCTTTGTGCTGCTTGTATCCATAGAGACGATATAAATAGAAATATATCTTCCGTTAATAGGAGCACGTGGTTTTATGAGGCAATCAATACTTGTCCATTAAATGATGGTTTACGTATGAGAGCTACGGTCAATGTTCTTCACAATTTCTCCTTTTACATTGCGCTTAAAGTGTTGTTATACAACATTTAATAATAATTATTGTGTTTAATAAATCAATAAATTTGTTTAATAAACTTAGATTAAAAGAATAGCATTCACCATATTTCGTGCCAAATAATGAAATGTGTTTTTATTATTATATGAGTCTGATTTAGTAATTAGTGAAATATTTCTAACTGCTTATTGCTGATAAAAAATTTCATATCAAAAACTTTAGTTTTATTCTAATTAACAATTCTCTGGAACTATGCTTCTTTTGTAACTTTTTTAATTTCCACTATAAACCACTCCGACGCTATAATTATGAGATAGATTATTTTTCCTGAATGCGCCGGGATTTACTATCAACATAGAATGATTATTCAAAGAGTGTTCACTCTTTTAAATTCTGTATACAGTTCAATACATACTATTTTTCAACATGAAAGCTTATGCAAAATATTGTTTAAAAACTGAGAGAAATTAAATAGTGTATGGGAGACAAATTGATTTTTACAGAACTGCATGGGGGACAAATTGATTTTTACAGAACTGCACGTGGAAAAATTGATTTTACAGAACTGCATGTGGGGACAAATTGATTTTTATAGAACTGCATGTTGGGACAAATTGATTTTTACAGAGCTGCACGTGGACAAATTGGTTTTTATAGAACTGCATGTAGAGACAAATTAATTTTTACAGAACTGCATGTGGGGACAAATTGATTTTTACAGAACTGCACGTGGACAAATTGATTTTTACAGAGCTGTATGCGGAGACAAATTGATTTTTATAGAACTGCATGCAGAGACAAATTGATTTTTACAGAACTGCATGTGGGGACAAATTGATTTTTACAGAACTGCACATAGACAAATTGATTTTTACAGAACTGCACGTGGAAAAATTGATTAATTACAGAACTGCATGTGGGGACAAATTGATTTTTATAGAACTGCATGTTGGGACAAATTGATTTTTACAGAGCTGCA
>JAYRBW010054390.1:0-11034 GCA_036023295.1 Invenusta paracnida | reverse complement strand
AGCAGCGAAAGATGGTGGAATTTTATGTAAGTAATTTTTCTTTATTTATCAGCGTATGAAATACCTAAAATAATAATAAAACTTTTAGATTACCATCATAGTGTCAATGAATAGATACCAGCTATCTTAGTTAAATGCTTTGTGTTTAAATAAAAGTTTCTTAACATCACTTGCAAATTGTTTTTCCTCCTCAAAGTATAGTTGGGAATTTAGATTATATATAATAAATTAATCAGGTTCTGTTAACGGGCTATCATAAGAACTTATAAGAACTCAAGTAGCCAATGTCATTTCGTTAACACTACCATAAAGGATAGTGATATGCTTGATAATGGTGGTGTGGTTGCATCCGCAAGTGGCCACCAGCTTTTAGTAGTGTATAGAGGCCACTTGATAAACATAAAAAAAAAAAATGTAATTAACAAACATATGAATTTAGTAATGTTACAAAACATGACAAATCATCATAGTATAGTCAAAAGTATAATAAATAATAGGGGTTACTTGTTAAATGTAAAAAAAACAATGACAATGTAATTAACAAGTAACCCCTCTACAATTATACACTGTTAAAAGCTGGTGGCCGTAACCACACCACGATTATCAAGCATCTCACCATCATTTACAATATATAAATTTAATTACATTTATTTTTTGTTTTATTTATATTCTGAAAAAAATTTAATTTACAGCCAAGAATTTCATAATTGCCAAAATATATTGGATATATCAGAGTATCATATAATATTTTTACAACATTATTGTTAGCTTTTATCAAAAATAAAAATAATTTCATTATTATGTAAATATAAAAGTTTACTGTAGAAAACAATTTCATTATTTAAATTCCTAAACTAAAGTTATAAAACAATATTAAATTCAATGTTATTGTTAATGATGAATGATTAGCTTAATGGCCAAGGCTGCTGAAATGAAAGTATTAAAGCATTCTCACAAAAGCATGTTGATTTGCCAATTAATATCAACCCCCTTTCAACCAGTCATATACAATGTCTCAGGATTAAGAATACTATAATCCTATTAGATATTAAAGCAAATGCAAAGGTCACTGTGACTGGCAGCCTCCACACAACATCCAGTATTTGTATAACTATAATATCATCACACCCTCAATTAGTCATAAATAAATTTTTAATGACTTTTGAAATAAGTGTAAAATTCATTCCGTTTGTTAATGAAAGTATACTTTTATCAGAATACTTAAACTTTTGTTAGAAGGCCAACCAACTGCCAAGCAAAGCCAAAAAGCTAGGCAGAAAGTGAAATCACAATTTAAATAAATTGAAATTTACCTGTTACATGTAACCATCCAGAATAACATGTTTTATCCAAATAATCCATCTTATAAATTATAAATAACTGCCAAATTTAACTGTATTAAAAAAATCGGTCCACATATGCGCGAGATAAAACAGCAATATTAAAGTAACAGCTGATCGATTTAAGTTTAAATTGCGCGGGTGAAATCATATTAATAAATATCAACAATGTTTCTCTGTAAAAATTTTTATAGAATTTTAATGTTATTCATGATAAAAAGTTATATTTGTCAATAGAATAAAATCCTGTTTAAATAGTTATATATTCATAAATAATGCCATTTTTTAAACCTACTTTTTCTGTTAGAAATTCGCTCCATTTCTTTAATTTGTCTATCTTTTAAAATGATGCAAGAAAGTAGGACCCCACCTCTCAATGAAGAAGAAGTACCAAAACAATCGGATAATATACCTTGGTGGTTAAACTACATGTGCACAGGAATGGGAATTTTAGCTGGTGTTGGTACGTTAATTTAAATGCTGATTTTGGCATGTCATATATTAATGTAATATTCTATGTAACATTTTTTATTGAATTGTTTCAATTCCAACATATTTGTTTATTATTAAAATTCAATTAATATTTTGGTATACCTAATTCATATTTATTACTACTTTACATTTCTTAAATATCATATATCATTATTTCATTAACTTATCCATAGTTACATATTTTAAAAGTTTGCTTTTGCTTTTTTTTTAATATTTATTCTTCTTTTATTTCTAACATTAAATAGCTAGCTAATCATTCATGATCTCACCTAGCTGTCTTATTGTTAACTTGACTCACATTAACAAGTTTTCTTATTTACTATTTGACTAGGTTTCTTTAAAATTATATGCCATTAAATATTAATGTTTTATATTTAATTATTAATTATAATTTATATACTCAGTGCTCAATGATAAAATTAACTTTTCTCAGGGATTACCATTGATGTCAGACAACCAGTCTCCAATTTCTAGTTACCATCATGCAACCAGAATGAAAAAAAGCATCACACATACTGAAACACATTATTCAGGATTTTCTATTAATTGGTGTTTTGAATAGTAAAAATAGTTGATTAATAGGAATTCCCTTACTATTTGTTCTTACATTTCATTGATATCTCAGTATTGTCTTAGTAAACAGACATTTTTATTGATCTATTATACTTATGATTATTATTTTGCGGAGTTATCAGACTAGTAATTTCCACTAGTTTTGTCCAAAATCATTTCATGCCCAGTAGGGCAACCAGTTTTATAGATATGTAATGGCCCAACTGGATGCAGTACATGCCCATGGCAAGTGGGCATATGTTAATGTTAAGCACTGATACCATACAATTTTAATAATATAATCTTTTTAGCCAAAATTTATAAATAATACCAATTTATAAATCACTTTATAATTTGATTGACATAATACTGGAATATTTATCAACATGTTTTAAATCAGGATAATATCTAAGGGCTAATCAAAACTTTTAATTGATCAATGCATCATTCTATATACCTATATATATATTACTTTTAAAATATCTATAATTAAATGAATTTTTTTTTAAGAAAATACCTTGAAAATATAATTGGAAAATATATGAGAAACCTGTTTCCCAAATTTATATATACTTTTAATAATATATTTTGATATTTTGTTAAAAAGTTATACAGGGTGTCCAAAAAAATGCAAGTGACTCTAAAAAAGGAATTTATTAATGAAATGTTAGGTATGAAGTATTTAAAATTATGCTTGTCTCTGTCATAATATTTTTACTGCAATCCACATAACTGCACTTTGATGTCTGTGTATTGATTTATATTTACCAAGTAAGAAAATAGACAACATGACAATAGATATAGACATTCTTGCTATGTATTGATTTTTGCTATTTGAATTTTATCTATGCATAGCATTTCTTAACTGTTATTTAGCAATCACCTGACTTAACCAGTCCTGATTTCTTTTTATAGGGTATGCTTATGAATGCTGTGTATCAAAAGAAACATGAAAATTTGCAATCTTTAAAAGATAACATTTCCTACGAAATCGCTGGAATTCAAGAAGATACTCTTCAAACGGTTGCTGCAAATATTGTGAAACGAGCCTACAAGTGCATTTCAGTTCAGGGAGCTCATTTCGAACATCTCATGTAACATTTTGAACAAAGAACGTTTGTAAGTAATTTTAAATACTTCATACCTAACATTTCATTAATAAATTACTGTTTTTGAGAGTCACCTGCGTTTTTTTTCGGACACCCTGTATATAGAAGCCAGGTTACACACAGCTTCATAGAGAGTAACGTATTATGGAGTGATTCATTGTCTATAACGGTATTTTAAATCATTACTGCTGGTATAATATGTGTGTTTGTCTTTTTAATTACAGATAAATATATAAATAGACTTTTGGTATACTGAATGGCGGTTTTGTATTATTTCACTGCTAAGAGAAGACTTTAATTATGCCCAGTTTGTGGGCGCCGTCTACGTCTGTATTATCTGATAAAACTTGGCAATTGGCACGTGCAAATTCTTTTGATGCTTTCCTATATAATCGATGTATGTAAATAGAGTGAGCCTCTGATGATGAATACCAATGTCACTCAGTATATTAAGTGGCCTTTATCGGACAGTTTCTAATATTCATTTCTTATCTCTCTAGAGTTCAATAAGCGCTTTTATGAAACTCTTGCGACAATATTTCAAGGCTTTATTGTTAGTAAATCAATAAGGTTGTACTTATGAGTACTGCTGGCTCTTTTCATTCCAACACGTCAAGGAGAAACTTTATTCATATTTCAACTCCAAATCATCGCCAAGTTACAACGCCACTCGTTTTACTTCCTTCGCCTAAAAATTAAAATTGATACGTTTAGTAATTTGTGTCGAAATTCTAACAAATCCAGCTTTTGGAGGGTTTTTTGCTGATGAAATAGAGATGGTTAATTTTCGAGTTATTTGTGAGATCAAATGATGACCGAGGTCAGTTCAAGTGTCGACAAGGCCACATCAACAACTAATTCCAGGCAAACTGTTGACTCGATAATTGAAATGTTAACTGCGTGAGTTGTTATTTATGGATTTTTGTAGTCTTAGATTAAAGCTTTCTATTCTAAACAAACAATTATTCATGGCTGCAAGCTCGATAAAAAGTATTATTTCATTAACCAAAGGTCGTTAGCTTTACTTGTATTATCACCTTATTAGCAGGTAAGTTAAATGAAAAAAGCCACACCAATAATAATTAATCACAAATGTCTTTGTTGCGTTTAGTTAATGATTCAGCTCTATACATTACAATCATTGGCATTAATATTGAACAAACTTGACTTATTTTATGCTTTTCAGTATGCTTTAAAATATAGTGTCAACATTTTCTGTTGTTTGGACAGAATTATTGTTTCGCATTTAGTCATTCTACTTCGTCTCTCTTTCGTCTGACTGAGATCGGCGCGTGTGATCTGGAAAACCGATATTATCACGTTTCGATTGTTTCACTTTATTCGACCTTTAAAAACGCTGTCATTGTATTATACGCATGTGTTGTAAGGCTGGCCTGCCGGTGTTTGTCAAAGTATTTCTTATTCGCCATTTATATGTCTTGAGGTTGAAAATTGTTTATTCAATTAATGATAACTATTTAAATAGAGTATCATGTAAGTGTTTGCATTTATCGACTTGCTAGTTCTTCCTACAAGTTCGAGTTACTAATTAAATCCTTACATTCCCAATCTTCGGCCATGTTCATACTTTGATATTCTCATTTCTCTCCAATATTATACACACATTATGTTTGTAATACGTATGTATGACTGTGGTATTATTAGATGAAGGTAATTATCTGTGTTTAAAAAATTGTCTACGCATTCAAAATATTTGTTTATGTAAGTTGCGCTTAGTTTTTCATTTGCTTTTCTTCTTTTTTTTAATCTAAAAATAATTATTCAAACCACAGAGCTGTAAAATGCCATCACACCAAAGATACTGCTTAATCTTGTTATTTAATGAGACGAATCTTTTGGTTTCATTAACAGGCAACTGCAATTAATTTTATTTGCAGAATAATTATATCTACTTCTTTTATGTTATAAGTATAGCTTGATTATTTTTATCTGAATTTTGCCTCCTCCAACAACTTAAGGCAGCTGGCTTCTGTTTCTAGGCGCTATTTCGTCAGCTTATGTATTTTAATTGCACATAGTGAGTCAGTATTAACTTGGCGCTTCTGTAGACTATAATTAATATGCTCTAAATCGTAAGTTGCTGTTTCCATTTTCAGGAGCGTGATTCGAAACGTGAGCAGAAACGCAAACAGCCCAAGATGAAGATGTTGAAGGTGAAGGGCATGTAGATAGAACTCGGGAAGAAGCAGCCAACCAAAAAGCCCTGTTCCGTGCCGTGGTGCTTTAATGAAGAGGGGGATGGTATTGGAATTCCTTGAATGTCTGCCCAACTTGTGTCTGTGTTTTTTTTATTGCAACCCTCTCTTCTTTTTCCTGTATATCGCTTGATGAATGTTTTGATATTGTTGAAACACTTTTTTTATTACTCTAAGTGGGTTTATTAGCTTCATATTCCACCATAGAATTTGTTCCCGAATGTTGGTTAGTATTACGAGAGGCGGGGGCTCAAATATGAGCAGAAATATAAGAAACACTTATCAGCTGAATTACATACGTCCTAACCATTAAGTACTTGACTATCTTGTAATATCAATTCCAAAATTAATTACTGTGGAAACATTACTACTTAACACAGGTGTATATGCTTTACAGTTTTCCTAGCACAATAATTGTCACATTTCTTGGCTTTTAGAATGAAGTAATGAAGCATTAAAGTCGTCAATAGACAACGTTCAACAAATCAATGAAATGTCTCTTTCTACATGTATTTGCATAAACATTGACAATATCTCTGATATCTTGGTCCCCTTCTCACTAACCATACTTATAGCGGTGTTACTTCGCAATTGGAGATGGACGTCTTATTTCTCCCCATCAATTAATGTTTAAGCCTTTTAAGCAAACTTTCCATGTTTTAAATTTAGAGAAAGAAAGATAGAATTCCTGTACAATTGTGTATATGACATATTTGTGTGTGCATTTGTTTCTCTTGTTGTTTTGGTCCTATTTTTATTCCCTGTATCTATTCTACTTGTATTTTGTATCTATATTTGTGTTGTAGACATGTGTACACTACTCTCCAGTCCACCCTGGTACTTACTATCCAATAGCATACCTACATAAGTACATTGTAGCATGCCAAACCATCCTCACACAGCCTCATCATTAATGTCCGCCTTTGTATATCTTACGAGTCTACTAATTGAACATTGGTAATAATATAACAGCAATTTATTCAACTTTTATTCGTTCGCCCGCCATATTTAGCAATGACTTATTGGCAGTTTTATGTACAAATTCTGATAATTTAGATACCTATACAAAGCTACAGCGCATTGTATTATACAAACATACATTTAAAGTATCTAAAATAGCGCACCGTGGATATATTTTGTAGCAGTCGAATGCTCACTCCGACCGTTTTATACTGCAAATGATAATTCCTAAACACACTTTGGATTGTTGTGCAATTAAGCCACCTTTTCTATTTTACATATATTGAAATAATATCGCCTTCATAATTCCTTAAACATATATATATATGTACATATATGTATGTAGCTAACTATAAATAATCGTATTATTATTATCTCGTATAGCCTAGGTGCATACTACTTACTTATACTACTGATGCTCTGTCTAAACGTGTACCATACTCTAATCAATGTAAGATACACTGTGTTGCAATATTAATAGTCACGAAATCTTCCCCGTATCATGCCCTGTGATTTACTACGAAAGCGTATACATACATACTACTTACTTACAATTACGTGCGTGCAAACCCAGCGCATTATAACACAATTTATTGTGTGTCCCCCTATTTTAGTTGTTAACTGCCACTTGTCAATGTCCATAGCGACATCCTCCATACCTACCTGCATAGGACAACAACACAGTTGACTTATTTTTAAACTAACTACATACATTTCTAACTCAGTCTACATGCTTATTACATTATTAACACTGATTTGCATATTATCTATACTACTACATTTATTAAGTAATAAAATGTTTTTTTTTGTTTCTAACCTTTTTGGTTCTTGTTAGTTACGATGTTCAAAACATTACTTTCTGGATAGGTATTTGAAATAGTGCGATGAAGAGCAGAAGTAATAGTTCTACCCTGACAATACGTGTTTGTAGGCGCTTTTTATGGTTGATTCAAGTCCCTCTTCAATTCCCTTTCGTGTTCAAGCTTCAAGAGGCTGTATAAAACCGATCAATCAAATAAAGCAGTGCGTATTGTTAAAGATACATAACGACAGCTCTTGGTCACACTTGACACATTATCGATAGAAAAATGTTTCCCTTTAAATTTCCCTTTTTTTCGTTGTATAATTAATTAATGAAGCTAATACAGGCAACAATTTGTTAATAATTGAGATATTTTAATTGAATTTTCTCATGATAATTGATAGCTGCACTCCATTGTTTACGCTTATTTTAGAATCATTGATTGGAACAATTTTTATAATTATCAATTGAACAAACGATGTATTGAAATCTACATGTTATTAGAAATATAATATTTTGACCATTTTAAATTGAAAGCTAAATTATTATTAAACTACATATTTTTTTAAACCTATAATATTAAATTGCTCGGCATCATAATTTATATAAAGTAAATTTGTCTATTAAAAATTGTGAATGGTATAACATAAAAATATAAACTATTTTCTGCTGAGCTGTTTAGATTTTTTAATGTACTGTCATTGCGTGATGTGTTTGAATTTATCCTACTTTTTTAAATAATTATATTTTTGACAATTAGATAAAATACATTTTTATAATCATAAACCAAATATTTATTGGCAACTGTCCCTGTCAATATATAAAAACAGCCCCTTTCTAAATAAATGTAATATTGTTCTGGTCCATCAAAAATATTTAAATATTTGTTTTTACTGGAAATACTTAGTGTCGTGAAATTTGAATATTTCCAAGGAAGCTTAACAAAAACTAACGTGTCTCCAATTTTTCTGCATTAATGTCATCTTTCAAAAAGTCTGTCGGTAACTTTATCTAAATTTTCCATTATGACCCAGATCATCGCAACTAGATCTGTGCAATTTAACTTTGGTTCAGTTGAATATTTTTCTATCGGTTTGGCAAACAGGCTCCCACATTACGATCCGAGCTATTAATTGTGCTAAACATTGTTAGAGCCCAATATATTTTAATTATCTGCATGGTGACTGATATAGATGTACTTCTATATTCCATTCACAATTCAGCGTACATTGTGTAATTAATAATTAAAATATGAAAATGGTTAACAATATTACTTAGATAGTAGCGTGACCTGCTGGAATTATATGATTTTACGTATTATAGCTCACGTATAGCTGTGTAATATTCATTTATTCAATTCAAATAATGTGCATTAAGCTATATCCAGCTTATAATCAGTATGAATACAGATTATTGTCAAAACTATATAAAAGTATATATATGTTAGGTAATAGGGGGTGACGTTTTAGAAAAAATATGCCTAAATGAAAACAAACATGACATAACTTGATAAACTAATAGCAATTAGTAATTAAACGGTCATTTCGTGAAAAAGTTTAGTAGACAAAATTTAGTCATTAAAAATACGTTAAAACGTATGCAAATATTTCAAGTAGTTTTTTTTTATTACACTATTTGGGAAACCCAATACCTACATTATACAGAATATACTGTACGTTCAATAGAACTGTTTTGAATGCAAAGATATGTACAACGGTACAACAGTACATATCTTTGCATTAAAAACGGTTCTATTGAAGTAGTGTTTATCGATCTTTAGAAAAATTATATTACTCCAGTAAATCATTAATATAACACAAAACATCTACAGAGATTTTGCTAGACGTTCAAATATAGGGTTGCTCTCTTAAAAACATTAATTTTGTACGCATCAATGTATCAACGGAAAATTTAGACTAGTTTGCGAAACTCATAATTAATTATTTAGCAGTTAGTTACAGATAATATTTTGATTTCTTTTTAGCTGTACTTGAATCGGATATGTCAATATTGCAGACTTTAAATTGTATATTTAGAATTTTAATTTGATAAAAAAAATCGTGGTAACCACCAATAATAAATAAAATGTCAAATTGGACGTTTTGATGAAGAGTCATCTGAAGGATGGATGGAACATCAATTTCAAACAGGATGCATCATTGACAGAAATAGAAGTAGACGTTCAAATAAATGTGGAGATTGTTCTGATGCTGTTAATGATTCAGCTGAAACTGATCGCAAGTCTTCAACGAGAAGACCTGGAAATTCCTCGAACTGCAATTTGGCGGATTTTGGGAGAAAACCATGTAAATCAGTCAAACGGCGCTTCTAATATCTTAGGATGAGTTGAGTCTTTCAAGAGTTGAAAGTTGCGAACGCCTTCCATCTTCAAAAGTTTGCTTATATAAGGAGGAGTCAAAGATTTACTTTCTCCGATGAAATGCGCATTTCATGCCGATGAGAAGTCTCCCTGTGTACAGTTGTCTGGTGTAGAAAAAAGCATACTTCTGGGAACGAGTGTGTCAACAACCATCTTCGCTGATGCTGTTTGTTTGTCATGCTTGGTTAACACTGTATAAAGCCCTTACAGTGTGCCGTTTCCTGATTTTAATCGCCTAGCTAACTATACTACTTAGAGTAGCATAGCCAGTTTTTCGCTGAACGCCACTTGGGCACGGTAAGTTCCGATATTGCAACCTTTTAACTTGGTCCTTGGGCGAAGACCTGCTCCCACGGAATACCTGTCCACTTAACAGGTAGGGGAGCTAATCCTGATTTTACAGTGAGCACTTCAGAACCCTGTTCATCAAATAACCTTATAAGTTCGACGACTGGGAGTCGTACTCGGGGCCACTGCGGATCCGAAGTTAGCCGCGTTACCCACTCTATCATCGGCTGATGCTGTCGGTCGTGATGTCAGCTGAACATCTTATCGGGACCTTTCTTTCTTGTATGGATATGCCACTGCAGATGTCTCCATTGAAATGCTACGCACTCAATTTATTGCAGCTTTGGAACAACTTTCCTATTAATTGTTATGTTCATGTCACTTTCAAGAAGATGACGTACCTGATCCGCATACAGCCGTGGTCGGAGTAAATGAGGTTCGTCAAGAAGCCCTGACCTCGATTCCTTTTGAAAACGTTACAGTACATCAACATCATGATGGCGAGTCATGAAGAAAGATGTATTGTTAAATAAACGTTAGAAAAGGTTAATTTAGTCCCTTCTTGCCTACAATCAATCTCCATAACATATATAAATGAAAAACTAATTGTATCGTTTATTGAAAACTCTAATATATATTTAATATAGATTATTATTATTATTATTATTATTATTATTATTATATATGTTACAATAATCAAACAACACAATTTTAAGGGAAATATATTCCAACACACGTCAAAACTGCGATAAGGCAAATATGATTACTAGTATACCTAAATACAACTAAAATCTCGTCGAAGCTTATATATTACGATTTCTATATCTAGACCTATGGCAATAGGTCGTTAGCTAGTAAAGCTAAGCGAACTATGTAGTAGGTAATATAGGATAGT
>JAYRBW010054379.1:0-11034 GCA_036023295.1 Invenusta paracnida | reverse complement strand
GGTTAGAATACTATTGTCTCGCGAGACTTTTTAATACACTCAAAACTATGTCTCGCGTGTCATGTATAATAACATGGTATTTGGCATGTCATGTCTCGCGTGACTGTAAGAATTCGATTGTCACGCGAGATATTTTATTTTACAGAATAATTTTAGGTGGTATGGGAATTTTTTATTTGTTGACTTCATTGTCACGCGTGACTTACGTTTTTTCGCGTGACATTTTTAACAGTGTGTCAATAACATTATTTGCATAAATTTCTTCAAACAATTTAAATAATTCTTTTACTATATATATATATATATATATATTGTTTATATGAAGACGCCGTATTACTAATTAAAAGTGATACTTTTCCAGGATGTAATAAATTAATAATATTATATTGTGAAAGTCATCGCCCCAAAACAAAGTATTCAGAATATTTCATATTGTATATATCAAAATTCGCCGGAGTGATTTTGTTTTGCATGACCATTTCAATTATTTTTACATACCTATTCAACTATACATAAAAGCTATATTGCCAGACTGAGTTTATACAAAATTATATATATATATATTTGGTAATAAGACCTTACTTCTTTATTGTCATGAATAGTATGTTTAATTTGGCTTACATGTGAAGAATATTGTACACCCATATTATATGAAACTACTACATATATTAAATATCTGATTAAATAATATTTTCATTTGAGTATGTTTAAGTAATGTTTCCATACTTCCCCAAATAACTATTTCCCTTGAGATAAAAATAATATTAATTTCCCTAACATATAGTGCGCAAGGGTATATGTAAGACAATCCTGTGCACATGATTTCTTTCAAGGTATTTTTTTCTTTTCTAACATGCTACCCGATAAGGATGGATAGGTAGCTTGGCCTGTATTTGACGAAGTCAATATCAGGTTGTCTTACATGCATGGGAATTGCTCTTACCCTGTATAGTTTAGAAGGCCTTACTAATGTTTCAAAATTGTGAATACTGCTGACATATAATGGCGTTCTTTCATGAGCAGTGAAAATGTTAATTCCAAGTATTTCCCAATAGATTTCTTTTCTTTTCCGTTCCACATACGTCATACAAGACTTACAAGACAAACTATTTCAGAAACGTTATTTTAAAACTTTGTTAAACAGAGAAACAATCCATGAGTATGTTACATTATAGCAATGAAGATTAGTTTTATCTGAAAATTGGAATGTTTTCCTTTCTAAATTTTTAAATGAGAACTAAAATCTAAAATCAAGAATCTACTTTATACAAGTCTCGTGTTTCTCAGATTGTACACGCTATGTAGATAAGAATAGAAATGTTTGATATTTGAGTTGAGAAAAATTGAGATATAAGATTTGTGCAATAGTAAAATACGATAAATAGTGTTGGTGAGTTTATAACAAACTTAGTTATTGAGAGCTATATTTCGAAAAATAATATTTCCATAAAATAAAGAATAAACCTGAGAAATAAAATTATAAACATTTATTATAAGAAAACAAGCGTTTGTTCTTCAGCACGAAGGTAAATTCATGAACGAAATTTCAGATGTACAGATGTAAATAATATAAATATGATGCACAAAATCGCCAGCTAAATACTAGCTGTCGACGAATACATTAACAACTGTTTACTTAACAAATAATAGTAATACACAAAAATATAGACATGTAAACTGAAATTCTTCTACATTTATGAAACTGGCAGATATTTAGCCATGCGAATTAAAGAACACAAGTCAAATATTGTATATTAAAAATTGATAATGGCCTTTATCCTGGTTTTAAAAACGCTTCTTTTATGTATTTTACAAAATTTATAAATATTTTCTAATCCGCCTTTCAGTATAACAAACCCAATGTCGTAAATCTCAACAATGACTTATATATAATTTAAGTAAACTTTTTTAAACTCTATAACGTAATTGTATCAGTAGGTATTGTGTATGTAACTCTATCTTTGATGATCAGATACTGTACTGTATTGAATATCATATAATATGTAATTATTCGTTTATATTCTACTCTTACGTAATATCGCATAGTACACAAATTAACCTTCTTTTTTTAAATGTGATAGACTTTGATTTGTGTTTTAGTATATTGCTGTATTTGATTCTACAACTTATGAGTATTTTTATAATTAATTTGTTTTTATATATTAATTTACCAATTTAACTCCTTATTTCTTAAGTTACTTTTTACATGTGCAATTCTACGTTAAAAACTGAAATTTTCAGAGTTTTTTTTGTTTTCAATTTAAAACCCAGGATCAGCTGTTATCTTCTCGCGCTTTTTTCTGTTATTTTTGAACGACATTCAAGAATTTGAAACTTTTATTAATTAACTGCGTCTAGGTAATGATCAACAACAGGAGTATTGAACTTGTATATTCGAAAATCTACTTTATCTGCTCAGCCAAACTCTACAGTAGTGAATGCCAATACTTTCTAATCAGCTCTATCACTACCCAATATCCGACTATCGTCTAATTTTTCAAGGTTAAGTTTATTTGTGGCGAGTGTTCCCATAAGGGAAAATATGGATGAGCTACGGATAATAGATTTGCTATGAAGACTACCGCAATGACAATTTTCATCGTTTTTGTACATTATACACATTTTGGTTTCCTATCCAACTATTAACATATTATATTACTCTCTCGGGATTATATTAACAGTCCAACTATTAACATATTATATTACTCTCTCGGGATTGATGAGTCATATTAAAGATGGACTTTTTTACGGTTACATGCCAGAAATGGTCATTATTGGAATAGATGAATTAAAACCTATAATAGAGATAGCACATACAATTCTTTTGAATTCAAAATTAATTCACTGGAACATCCGTCGCTCCATCGGAAGAGTGTAACCTTCCTCTTTTGGTCGCCCAGACCTGATTTTGTGAAGAATATCTGCGTACGTGAGTATACTGCCAGAGTGCTAATTGGACTGGAAATGTTTAATCGGGATGAGAACATTGATATCATGCTCGCTGACTATGCCAAGGGAAGGTATACCCTGTTTGCATTTAATTTTATTCCTGACCTGACAACTGCTGATCTGGCACAACCCGATCTAAGTAAAGAGATCTAAGTTTGGGCTCAAGTTATAAGGCCACACTTATCGATTTCATAAATGTCATTATTTTCACTATTTTTTATTGAATGGTGGAAAGATCACGTCAGTGCCCGGTGCTTATGGACTTTAAAGGTTAACTAGTATGGTATGCTCTACACAAATCAAATCAACTGCTTCACTTTGTGAGTCTACACTTCCGCTTGGACATGATCTTTCCCGATTGTCTACCCATTAAATCGTCTCACTGCTGGATCCAGGTAGCCGGATAAGGCCGGTGATTTTGGCCTCATTGTTAATACTGATACGGAAATCTCCCCGGTCAATATTGGATCGCCTGTGTTCGTTTCCTCCATGGGCGTGAGCAGGTATACGATTCATTTGAACAACTACCTCAGCTCCGCCTAGTGTGCAAGTTTGGTTAAAGA
The DNA here is from genome assembly GCA_036023295.1 of Invenusta paracnida. Lineage (NCBI taxonomy): Eukaryota > Metazoa > Platyhelminthes > Proseriata > Coelogynoporidae > Invenusta > Invenusta paracnida. The sequence continues at coordinate 7,522 of JAYRBW010054379.1, read as the reverse complement.
AACAGTGCTATTGTGGGTTGACATTTAACCCTACTTTTATTCAGGGTACTCTAACAACACTATATGATGGATATTTCTTGTACAGCCTATATAAAATAAAACTTCTGTGCAAGCTGCTTATGACTGCAATTGTTCGAATACATGCTCGTAAACATTAGTTAAACTTTATTATTAAATAGTTTGTTAGACATCACTTATCCACATTGCAATGTGATTTCATTGTACTACTACTAAAACTAATGTTTATATATAGTAATAAAAAGAGTCTGATCACATCAATATATGTACTGATAGGTTTGCAGAGAGTGGTGGACTACATACATGAGCTGTTAAATAGTGAACGGGAATCAAAATGGATAACAGTAGTTAGTAGTGACCAAAGGTTTTAAATGAATTAACTATTGAGTTGTTCTATTTAAAGTCTATGGTAGTGACGATGAGTTGGATGAATCCGACTCAGATGAAGTGAATGAGCCGACATCACACTATACAGACATGAGACATCCGCTTACCTACATACATATAACACATGGAAATTATGGAAATTGACCCGTAACCAACGTGAGGCACGAGGAGGCACGTGGGGTGCTGAAAAAGATCGCCTACAGGTAGTGGTGTCCGTTGCCGAAATCCTAATCCCGTTCGAAATAATTTTCAACTACTGGGACCATCCTCAGAATCTCAGAATGACGGGTTTTTGTCAAACGGTTACAATAGTCCAGCTCACTGTGACCGGCTTCTCATCTTAAGAGCTGGAGACGTCGAGCAGAAGCCCGGGCCTCTCTGGATCCTTCAATGGAACTGTCATGGACTTAGGGCCAAACTCACCGAACTGATAAAGTGGCCAGTTGAGAAGGAAGTAGACGTTATCGCTCTCTAAGAAGTCCACCTCCCTGAAATTGGTGATCTTACTATTAAAGGCTTCAACAACCACATCACTGGTTGCAGGAAAATAGGACGAACCGTCGAAGGTGATACTAAAGGCGGAGTCGTAGCCATCTATGTCCGTGAGGGCTTTAAGCACATGAGGATTGAAACACCGCCCCTCAAACCAATCGACAATACTACAGAATGGGCCGGAACCATTGTCTTACGACGAGACCCAAAGCCCCATCTCCATTCAACATATCTATATACCTCCCATCAGAACCGGAACCAACGACCAACGTGTCAACTACTTCCAAGCTAATCTCCTCCCCACGAAAAACAGCAATTATAGGCTACCACGAAGATCGAAGAACTGACGTCGAGGGACAAAAAGGTGTGCATCACATGGATACCCAGCCACTGTGGGATAATAGGAAACGAATCCGCAGACAGAGAAGCAGCAGCAGGTAGCGCCAAAGACCAGACCGACATGGGATGGCTTTTTGATGTGGCCAAGGCCAGATGGAAGAAAGCATTGAAAGAAGGAAAGCTTGCACATAGTAGAAGTAAAGCTATTTTTGAGAATGACAACATTAAATCGGACTGGGAAAAAGGGCTTAGTAAAACCGACATAATCAGCTTTAGGAGGTTCAGAACGGGGCACTCAACGGAACTCCAAGCTTACCGAAAAAGAATAGGACTTTCAGATACGGAGGAAAGCAGAATATGCGGCGAAGCCCCTGAGTCGACAGAACACATTCTCCTCCAATGCCCTAGCCTCACCAATCTCAGAAGGGCAGAAGAAGTCTACAACCTTCACCATCTAACCCAGAAACCTTCCAAATGCAAAAGAATCTGGGATAAATTTAAAGCCTTAGTAAACCAGGCTTCCTTATAGGGTAATTAAACAAACAAATAACAGCACCACCATACTAGGCGACATCAACGCGCATCACCCTTCCTGGGACTCCAACTGTGATGAGCCAGATGTTCTAGGCAAGACGATCGACGAATGAATCGAAATAATAACATAATCACCATCAACAACTGTGAACCTACCCAGCTCCACCAAGGGACCGGTGGCTTTTCTGACCCTGATATCACCGTGGTGTCGGACAACCTGGAATCCTTTTTTGAATGGTACATCGCAGACGACCTCGGAAGCGACCACCTCCCGATAGTCATGGAAGTTGACAAACTGTAAACCCAAAAAGTCGTGCCAGAACTAAATGGAGCCTCACAAATCCGAATTGGATGGGTTTTACACTCCAAGTTGAAAATGGAATCACAGCTAAAACCCTCCCAAATGCACACCTCTCCAAAAATACTCTACAACTTAATAAGGTCATCACTGAGTTTGCGAACAAATTCATTCCAAAAGGAGCCCGGAAGAACTCGGTTGAAGAAAAGTGAGTGGAGAAGTCCTGCAGGAAAGACTTATTTGACTGCTCAAAATCCAATGAAAAAAGACCGGAGTGCCTCCAACCGTGGATGTGTCTCACCAATACCACGTACGATACGGAAGGCATCAAGAGCGAAAAGTTCGAAGAAAATCTTATCCTAGCAAGTAACAAGATGAAAAACAATGCCCAGTTTGATTTCAACATCTACATAGACGGATCGGCCCGAGAAAGCAAGTTTGATGGAGGGGCAGCGGCGATCATAACTAAGGGACCAATAGATGAACAAACGATTCTTGAAGAAAGACAAAGCTGCAGGACGCTTCTGCTCGTTCTTCCAAATGGAAATGGTGGCCATCTAAGACGCCTTAAACTAGCTCCTAGAAAAACACGATTGGAAAAGTGACCATGATAATCACGAACAGCCGCTCCAGCATTGACGCTATTCAATTCTGGTAATACTCCACAGACAACCCTATCCTGGCTAACATATGCAAAATCCTAAACCTACTCCATAGAAGAAAGAAACAAATAAAACTTACTTGGGTTCCTAGTCATTGCGGCCTCCCAGGTAAAGAGGAAGCAAACAAAGCAGCGGGAGAAGCCAGTAAACTACCTCAAGAAGACCGAGGATGGCTTATTATCAACGTGGCCAAAGCACGATGCAAATCTATGGAACCAGTAGGTAAAGCGAAGCACGAACGAAGCTTTAGAACATACAAAGGGGGCAAATTTAACCACGAAATCGAAGCCAACTGGCCTAAAGAAGAAGCCATTGCGGTTAGACGCCTAAGAATAGGGCACAGTCTTGACATCAAAGCGTACAGAAAGCGCATAGGATTGAGTGATGACGACAAGTGCAGGTACTGTGGAGAAGAAACCGAAACGATTGAACACCTAATAGAAGATTGCACAGCCCTGTGGCAACTACGGGGAAACCTAGGGCTACACTCTCTACGTGACTTAGTCGACTTTCCCAACCAAGCTCGTAGCCTCCTCCACCACCTCAGGAGGTACCAATAACACGTTATAATAAAAGCCTCGGTAATAACAACAACAACAACAAGACTATGCTTAAAAACAAGGATAAAGCAAATGCCTTCGTCACAAAGTATGCTAAAGTCAGTAGCCTTCCACGTATACCATCGATTGACACACCTATCAAGCAAGAATTCTACTATCTTCGAAGCAAGAAATACGTCAACTGCCTAGGCGAACACTCAGGAATGTGCTGCATGCTTCGTGATAAGAACCTCCGCGAAGTGCTTATGAACATGCCAGACAGCAAAGCTTAAGGCCCTGATGGCATTCCATTAGAAATCCTTAAACATCTGGGAGAGAAAGGACGCCAAGCCATGCTGAACATTATAAATAAGTCGTGGACCGACAAAAATATACCAAAAGACTGGAGAGTAGCTACCATCACCAAGGCCAGGAAACCAACCACAGACAGCAAGTCATATCGCCCATCAGCCTCACCAGCGATATGGCCAAGATCACTGAAAGGATGGTGAAGAACCGAGTCTATTAGTAGCTGGAGAAAATCCAGATCCTCATGCAAGAAGAAGCTGGCTTTAGATCTAACCTTTCCACCGAAGATCACATCGCTCGCCTAACAAACTCAGGACGCATGGAATTACAAGAAGCCGAGCGAAAAAACTGTGGTGATGTTCTTCAATTTCGCCAGAGCATACGATGCTGTCTGGAGAAAAGCCCTACCAGTCAAGATGAATCACATTGGCGGGCCAAAATGTTTCATTGAGTAGATCTTTGCCTTTATCAATAACCGCTCCGCCAAAGTCAGAATTATCAACTTCTTCATAAAATCCCGCAACTTCCGCCAAGGACTACCCCAGGGTAGTGTCCTAGCGCCTCTTCTCTTCCTGATCTGGATCAAATACATTTTAAATGTTATCCCTACCTAAGCTGAAGCCTTCTTTTTCGCCGACGATCTCCTCCTGGTCATCCGTGACACGAAAGTTAAAACAGCGGAATTAAAGATGCAAGAAGCCGCCACCACCGTCAAAGTGTGGTCCAAGAGATGGAAGATGACCCTGGCACCGGAAAAATGTGAATGTATGATTCTTACTCAATGGAGCAAAGCAGCAAACATGAAACTTGACATGAAACTGAACAACTATGAAATCTGCTATATTTCTTGGTGTCACCACTGACAAACTACTTCAGTGCTTGACACTGGCAGACATGTCGACAAGATTCAGAAGAAGGCGTACTCGTGCATCAAGCAATTGTCATCCCTGGCTGGCAGATCTTGGGGCATGAACACAAATTCTCTACGAAGTGTGTACATCATCTACGGTCGATCGTGTATGGACTATGCACGTCTGGCTCTCTTCCTCAGCCCCTCCCATGTCAAGAGACTTGAAATAATCCAAAACAAGGCGACATGGATGTTATCCCTGGATGCCCAGCCAAAACCAACATCGAAGACCTCTGTGAAGAATCCAGAATTGAACTGATTCGTATCCGCGGGAAATTCAAAGACATTACCAAAGTTGCAGCGGGCAGATACTGCATTAGTTTCAGAGTTGAGCTCTACGCTATTGATGCTGCCCTAGAAGAAGTTGTCAAATGGCCAATCAAGCCCAAATCAATCCGCATCCTCACCGATAGCTAGTCATCTTTGGAAGCCCTCTCAAGTGGCCCGACGAACAAGAACAACACTTTCACCACCAGAAGCTGGGATACGTTTCACCGCCTTAGCTCCCACATTAGCCTCCAATGGATCTCTGTCCACTGTGGTATTGAATCTAATGAAAGAGCCGACAGAGTGGCAGACCAAGCTACTAGAGAGCTCCAAAATAACGTCCCAATTGGCCTTGATGTCATCACCAACTTAGTGCGTCGCAACACCATAGACGCCTGGAAAGCCAGAAACAACTTCGGATGCGTCTTCAGAAGAAGATGGAACGCCAGAGGCACGATCAATAAAGAACTCGAATCCACCCTTGACAGAGCTGATAGTGTCACCCTCCACCAAGCAAAAACATAGAAACTGACGATGACTCAAAAGTTCCTCCATTTCATCAATAAATCCGACTCACCTGACTGCCAGCACTGCCCTGGGATAGTGGAATCTACTGACCACCTGCACTTCCACTGTTCCCCCTACGACGAGGCCAGAATGAAGACCCTGGGTCACCTACCTTACGACGACTGCTTCAAGATAAGAATAAGTCCCAAACAAATTTTCAGATTTCTGGAACTGGTTGGCCGTTCGTGAACCGGAACTATACCCGCCAGAACATAGAGAGAGAGAGAGGAGTATACGTGCCTCCTCTGTCCTGCCTTGAGAAAACTGAATTATCACATTCTAATTAGGTACCATACACTAAAATTAATTACCCATGGGTATTCAAAAAATGACACTAGAATTGTGCCCTTTTCAAATGCTCTCCTCCATTTGAAAATCCTGGTACGGGTTTACTAACATTGGGCAAGTATCATAATATAATGTTATTTAGACATAAGGTAGATCTATCTTTAAATACTTATATAATATATACACCCTCGCTCATTAAAAAAACGCCACCCCCTAAAAAAAGCTATTTTTGATCATTTTAACATTGTACATGTATTTAATATGTATTCTAACATGTATTGTATGTAGTTTGAGAATATACAATTTTAAATGTTTTTTTTATAAAGTTGTCAATGTTTTGGGAATCAATCAATCTGTGGAAATCCAGAAGAGGACCATTGTCGCGTTCTCAAAAGATAGGGATAAGGACAGGGAACCATTAGTATAGTCAATGGAACCACCTCTAGCTGCAATAACTTGCTGCATTCGACGTGGCATTGACCCAATGAGATCGTGCATGAGTTGCTGAGGAATATCCTGCCATGTACCTTTAAGAATATAATAGAATATATTACAAGATTTCTGTTTAAAAGTATATGTGATATTTTGAAATCTTGAAATTTCTATATATGTTACTTAAATCATAATTATTGCAGTTGTCAATGGTATTAAAATTAGTCTTATCTTAATAAAATTAAAAGAAGTATGCTTCATTTATTTTGTACTTTTATATACAAAAAACCTATAATATCTGTTTTATCGGTATTGATTATTAAATTGTCATCTTTAAAAAGTCAGATGAATATTTATTTACTTATTGGTGTGGTTTTATTGAAGTCTGTATTGATTGAATTAAAGTATACAATATGGTTTTTATTGTTTATAGCGGCCACAGTATAAATTGCATACAATAAAAGTGTAAATTATATTGATTTACTAACTCTTTGATAATTATATTCCACTGACATCTGCTGTAATACTATTTAGGAAAATCGTGGCGATGAAGAACACCGTTCTAGTCGTCACCACAGCAACACTAGCAGCAGCAATACCAATCAAAGACGTGAGAGGGACAGAGAAGGAGATCGAGGAGAGGAAAAGACGTCGTCTGATCATCAAAAGGGAAGAGAAGGTGACCGACATCGTGATAGGGAGAGAGAGCACAAAGAACATCACCACGAGAGGGACAATAAGGAGAAAGAAAGAGAACGAGAGAAGCAGCATCGTGACAGGGATCATCAAAACAGGACTGAGAGGTATCTACTTCACACATGACTCTCGAGAAATGTAAATAGCTCCGGTTTATTTTGGATTCACTTTTAGATGACAGTTTGTTCTTCTTATCAGTTTTAGTTATGCATCTGTATTATGTGATGTTTATTTGTTTTGTTAGTATTATTTATTTTGTAATTACATTATTTGTCGGAATTTAGTTTGGTTTAAATTAGCTTTCAGTATTACTATTTATATAAGTGTAAACTTTATTTTCCATATTTTTTAAATTTAATATTTATGCTGTCTATGTCTAAACTAATTTTTATGCAGGCCTGTGAAAGTTATAAATTTTGGCCAGATATTAGATACAAAATATCACCCTTTTTTAATCAAAATAAATTGAATGCCCCATTATTGGTAGGAAGTAAAACTATAAAGGAACAAATCTTCCAAAATATCTAATTATACTTGTAGCTGAAAGATCCATTAGGACTACACGTTATTTTTTAATATTATTCATATATATATTATAATAATAATAGCAACTGTTTTTTATTACCATTCATTCATCTTTGAAGATATCACAGCTTCAAGAGAATCATCTCAAAGTGTCAACATTAGTTTTAAAACCAAGGGGTTAGTGCAGGGTGTCCGCGCACCGGGAAAAACCGGGGAAATGAAAATAAACCGGAAAAACCGGGAAACTGAAAAAAGAACC
>JAYRBW010054368.1:0-11035 GCA_036023295.1 Invenusta paracnida | reverse complement strand
CTGCGTACATGAAAAGCTAATAACCTAAAAGTGTTTGTTTTAAAAAGTGCAGGGGACTTATTGGACACCCTGTATATGAAATCGATAAGAGTGAACACTTTGCATAATTACTCTATGCTTATTATTGTAATAGATTTACAAATTAAATTATGCATAATATACTGAAGATGATAGATATTAAAACTGTTCATGTGAGATATCAAACTTGCGTTCAATCTCTGATAATATTAACTCGATTGACAGATGGCATTTTTTTAGGTTATTTCGTTAAAAGTTAAGAATGAGTGACTCTCAATAATGATGCTACATGTTCAAGTTCTTGGGATATAATTTCAATGATACGTTATCTCAAGATAAAGATTACTTTACAAAGTTGAAGCATTTAATAGCATCGTCTAATCTTGCTTTAAGAGGTTGAATAAACTTTAAAAAATGAAAAAGAATGAATATATATATATATATAATTTTATTTTATTGAAATATTTATGCCATAAGTACGTTTTGTCGTTTGCAGTACTTTTAATGTTACTATTTTTATGTAAAGTTCGTTAATAAAAGACACATTATGAGTTAATTTAGTAAATGTTTTCAGTTATTAATATTATCTTCTTTGACTTTAAATACAAAATTTAGGTATTAATAGATTTAGAAAATATCCACATATTTACAAACAAGTATTACAAAAATACAGTTACTGAAATTTACTGTTACAATTATTAAAAACAACCCCATCTAGGAATTTCATTTTATTTTTGGCACACACCTTGCGCAAATGTTGCTCGCTCTCTTTCCAGATTTTCATCAACGGCTTCCCCGTTTGTTGCCTCCGAACAGAGAGAACCGCCTGGCACCTTCTTTGGACCAGATACAGCGGTGTCGACAAGGAAGCGGTCCGGTCGGAACTCGCTCCCCATTGCCCAAAGTTTCTTGCTGTGTAGTACACTGGTGAGATCCAGAAGGACCAGAGCGGTGCTGGGAATCGTGTAACCGAGCAACTGTGTGTCGAAGAAGACGCGTCGTGGCAGACTCAGTGGGAAGGGTGGGTGCAGTCTCTGAAAAAAAGGGTTTAGTGGGGGAGTAGGTGTCTGCAATATACATATTATACCAATCACGGCCAAGGGGCCCAGATCACGGGGAACAAGAAATTGTAAAGTACGCCTACTTAGCCAAGGATATTTATAGTGCCCAAATTTATATAAAAATAAGTCCAAGAAATTAACAAGGTAGCCGGTTTACAAAAGAGCACATTTACACAAGATGAAAACGTATTTTGATGTTACTTCATGTTAATTTCTTTGTTAATTCTTATACTTCCTTAACAAAATTCTAATTATGCATGTTGCATCAATGCAAACTATTCATAACTAATGTTTTAATAAAAAAATACTTTCTACGTCTCTTAAATTAAGAATTCGGATTTTAGCTATCTAATTATTGCCAATAGTTTTAGTCGAAAGTTTTAATTAATAGTATTTGGAACTTTTATGTTATTCAGAAAGTAATGACTTCATATTTATTTGCTTTAATTCACGAAAAAAATTCACTCTCTGTTTGACCCACACATGTGGGGGAAATAACTTTTCTCCACCGAGGTCGTTGTGGTGACAATACTTTTGTCGTTGGGAGACATTTTCACATTAATAAAGTTGAGAAATTATTTCAACTTATATTCAATTTTATAATTCATTCTATATCATGTACACTATATGTCAGTAGGCATATTTATGTTTGGTGGTTTTAGCTGTTTCCAGTAAACTCATATCAAATAATTATCACTTAATATCAAAACATTGCAAAGCAGGAGTCAATCAAGTAAAAATAGTAAAAACGATAGTTTAATTTTAACTATATAACTGCGTATAAAAATGTTATCTTATTATTATCATGGAAAGTATTTTATAAGCCTCACTAATCTGCGTAAAGATCTTAGTGCACATTTTAGTTGTAAACATAGATCTATAATGCCAAGTGTAGTTCTAAACTCAAGAAGTATAATATTTTTAATACTCTATTCCATTTTTAGACGCATTTAATAAGATTGTAATCAATGTGAGGTTTCCGATAAACGTTAAAATATAAGCGTTACATAGATATTATGTGTATATGCCATCCAAGATAAATAAGTTACATATGATTTCCTGTAAACATGTACACCCAAAATGGGTCGATATATACTTATATGAGAAGAAGAAGAAGAAGAAGAACTAAGAATCATATTATATTGTTCTCTGTATAGACTAGGCAGTAAAGATTTCTGAAAAATTAAATTCAAAGAATACTGAATAAAAACTTCGTAAAATGTGAATTTGAAGAAAAGTAAGAAATCCTCATAATGAAGATATTTAATCAATTATTACCAGACTTCATAGATAAAGAACTTGTACAATTTAGAGTAATCATTGTGTCAAATTGTATGAGTAAAATATATAAATTATAAGCTTTTCTGCTTTAATAACAAGCAAGAATAGCATGATCGTATTGTCTAAAGATAAACTGAAGAATGTCAAATATATGTATAACGCTGAAATAGTGCTTAATCCGAAAGTATAATTAATGAGACACTTGGAAATAAATCATATAAACATCAAACATTACAGATTACAGATTATTTTCGCCTAACACTAATTTCAGAGGAGCAATTTACACCTCGAAATGTAATCCATTTTGAGTTTTCCTCAACATAGTGTGTGGGTACAACTTAGTGTGTGGGTACATCATATTGAGTTGAAAAAGAACTCACATAGACCTCCCGGACAAAGGCCCTACAAAGCCGTCTTGAAGCTTCCTCATTCGAAGAATCGATTTTCGTAGCTGCAGCTTCCCGACGAAGATTCTCTTGAAGTCGCTCATCTTCGGCGAGATGAATCAGGGACCAGGAAATCGTGGATCCGGCTGAGATTGTGCCGAGGATCAATAAGTCCGATACGGTCGAAATAATCTAGACAAAGAATAAGGCTAAGTTGTCTACACATGTGCATAGGTAGTGTTATAAAATGTTTGGTCAACAACTTCCTTGAAATATAGTACACGTATATTTCAAACATTTAACAGAACGCAAATGAATTCAACATAGAAAAGCTTTGTTCCTATATTTTATATTTCCTTATATACAATAATATCTTTTTATTTTAAATAATTTACCTACGTGAAAATAAGACACGGAAATAAATGAGATATTTGTTAAATAATAATTGAATGAGTTGGGATTATAGCTTCCACCAAGGTTACATGAAGTATACTTCAAAATGTTTACCTACATATTATTAATACTTGATTTGCTATAACACAAGCAAAAGCTAAAAGTAAACAACATTTAAAATGTATTCAGGTGTATTCGTACATGCTCGCAGCAGCTCTTCTTCCAAATCAATTTAAAGAACAAATAAAAGTTGCATCCATCATGTCTTTATACTCATAAAAGGTTAAATGAATTATTAATTTATGATTATTTGTCATAATTGTCATAAATTGGTAGTAAGAATTCCATTATTACAAATGTATCTTAAATATATACTGACGAATATTATAGGATGACGAATAAAAACAAGTTATGACGTGAGATAAAAAATATGAAGCCACAATAAAATTATTAATTGTATATTATTTACAAAATAAGCGTTCACCGTTTAGCAAGATAAGACATAACCATTGCATAGGTAAGTTACGATTGTTAATGACATAATTGCAAACATGAACACTGCAGCTAATCATAGAATGATTTATTTAGCAAGCTTGCATGACTTGATAGCTATGTAAACATGAATTCATAAATTTGAAATGAATGAATTATTATTCTAAGTAGAAATAAAACGAAAACACACTAGTTAACCAAAGTACAATACATTTTAAACCAGACGATTGATTGATTACTATACGATATTGCACAAAATTATATTATATTGGAATTACATGGAATTAGGTACCTGCAGAAGTAGATCAATCAGTACAATTACTAAATAGAGTTTAGCAGCAGTTTACTTCAATTACAATCAAAATGGTAGGAGCTGTTGCTATACGATTTGTTACATTGGGGCTTCGTTTACTGAAGCAAAAGTGAATTTGGAAAAAAGGTCTCTCTATATAGGATTACATTGAAAGGTGTTTTTCAGTGGGTTTTTTCAAATCAGGAGATTGTCCAGTATTTAGAGTAGAGTAGATGACCATGCTGCTTATATAATTAATAGTCTCAACTGTCATTCTTTTTATATTTGTGAAACTGGCAGCAGAGATTTAGTCGTGAGAATAAAATAAAATAGCACAAGTCAAGTGTTTATATGTTTAAAAACTGACAATGGCCTTTTTAACCAAATCCATTATTGCAAATCTCAACAATGATTTCTATCTTCTTTATTGTAATTTATTATTTGATTGTATAGAATTCTCTACTTGTGACTGTAATTCTCTTTTCCTTTTTTCTCTATAATTTTCAGATGTACTGTACTTAATCTGTATTTGTTCCAAATTGTATCAAATTTCTTATTTGTAATAATTTGTTCATATTCCTTTTATTTGTTGTTAATGTTCTTATCTTATCTAGTAACACGAAATATGTATCTGGTTTTAAATTTATTGAGCTTTGTTTGGTCAGTGTGTAGGATTTCCTACGCTACTGCTTTTGACTTTGCAATATATATTACACAGTGTATTTTCATAATTAATTTATGGGCGTATTCAATTTAAGTTTGTGAATTCAATGTTGTCATAGCTGTCTGTGTAAATGTACGAATCTAATTAGTAATGTTGTTAAATGTGCCATTCGATTATTGACAGGCTATGTTGATGTTTTGTATTTAGATTTTTAACTTTTAAAACATTTTGTTATTCATAACACAATTATTCCTTCTTGTTGAACCGTGAAAGCTTGCGATTTTATTTCTTTAAGAATAAAGTTTGTAATTTTATTGTGACTTTTTAATATTCAATATATATTACACTTATATACTGCTTATTACGAAAGGTTTCTTAAAGGTGAGTGTATTTGAGAATTTAGTACTATATATACTACAAAGACAGAATATTTTATTATTCTAAACTGAGTTCCTGCGGTTAAAAGAAAGATTTCTTTATATCAAATTAACTAAAATTACGCATTTCCATTTTTAGTCAGCAGAAATGCCTGACTTGGAGAATTAAAATTTACGCCTCCTTTTACACATATATGAAACATATAATATAGCCAATTATAAATATGAAATATTCCTCTTATAGGTATACCAGTAGAGAGACTCACCGTGTTTGAGCATAAGCCTTGTCTTCGCATACTGGCAATTAGGCTGTTGGGGTTCTCACAATTCTCCTCATCACAATTATGAAGCTGAACAGTTTTCTGGATGTAGCATTCGAAGAAGTCGACAGCCCTCTTGTACGCATTTTGGAACTTCAGGAGTACTCTAAAAGACACAAATATGAGAAATGCTGGACTACCAATTAGTTATGTGTATGACATTTCTCCTAAGGGTCTACGCACGTATGCAATTAATAGATTAGAAAATCAATTTCATCAATATAATATGTTTGCAATAATGCAATTAATAGTTTTGGTGAATTTGTATATTAAAGGTTCGTTGCAGTTTTGTATACATTCAATTTATCAAGTTACGTTTGAATATTCATAACTATTCATAAAATAATTCATATATGTTTGGTCACATGTGCATTAAAATAGATTTGAATATTCACAACATTTTTATCAATTAACGTAATGTTTATATATCTCAACATATTTTTGGCTTATTATACATGTTCGATGGGGTATCACAACGAAACCTTCCCACTGGAGTTATATTTTCTGAACAATGCATGAATATTGATTGGTTCGAATACGTCTTCATATCATCGCAATATAACTTGGTATATATACATAGGCGAGGTACAACACGAGTTTTCCAATTATAAAAGTACTACCTGATCTATAAGCATAGAACCTACCTTATGGGGAGACCATTTTTTTTAATATTCTAGAAATGAAATCCGTTTTTAGAGATGTACTAAAACAATAGTTATGATACAGTGGTTATCATGCAAAATTGAAATCCCAAGGCAAAACTATAATTGTTCTCATCTAAAAAACATTTCCAATATATATAGGGAAAATTTCATGATACTTGATTAAAGTTTCTGATACTAATATTACTATAAGTAGAAGTGCTATGTTGTAAAAATTGAATTATTTCGAAATATTACAAATATATGTTACAAAATTGCTTCATCTTGCAATATGCGATAAATACTTTGTGTACATTGCTTGTACAACTTTCTGCCGTAGGTTTAGAAAGGTAAAAAACGGTAATGAATTCTACTCATGGCGTGTCAAATGCAAAAACATTTATTTCAATAACCCATTGTTATATGTATGGCTTTAGACATATATGACGTCTCCCGTGCGTCACTAGCTTGAATAATGTATCCTTTGTTATAAGTTAGCGCTATTTTGTGTTGATTCTATCTATTACTGATATATTTAGAAAAAAATGGAATTGCAAAGATAAAACCTTCAAGCTCTTCCCAGGCGTATGTGTATAACAGCATTCGAATGAAACGAAAATCAGTACTACAACATATTTTAGTAAGTAAACGAAATATCCCACAAAGTATCACTCATTCAAATATTGCGCTAATTTATGAGTTGAATGTATATATAGATCTACATAATATAAATATTTCAAATGGATTGTAAAATACTATTTCTAAATTATATACTATGAAAGATTGTGTGAAAGTAAGTAGTTTTAAATTCATTTTAATATCTCAGAGTATATTTGGAATTTAATACACATATTATTAAATTCTATTTAAAATGATAAACTTGTTTTAATATTTATTGCAAAAAAAACAATTTTGAAGAAAGCTTACTTTTATCGAAAAGTATAACATTGCTAAAGTGCTAAATTTTAGTGCGATACCCAATTTATATAAATACGAAAACAGAAAAACATAATCACTTCAGAACTGAGTAACTTAATGCAAGAGTTATAGTTACTTCACTCTTTTGATCGACAATATTTTCTCTTAAAAGTTGAAATCTGTTTTTACTGTAATCAAACAAAATCCTGTCAAATTATTTATGAGAAAATTATAATTAAAGTTATAATTTATTGATCGAAATACACTAATGAAACAAAACATGTCTGTTTTCTGACACCTTTCAATGCATTAATAATGTAATTATTAGCCCTATTGGTACCTATTACGAGGAAAGCCTAATATTATCGTTTACTGAAACTTTCTTACTTCGCCAAACTTGGGCAGAGATAGCTTGCGAGGGTCTGTTCATGACTGACTATAAGATTGATTGCCCGAAGCAATTGGATTCCGGCATCTTGGCTGAGAGTGGTTCCGAAGCACTTGACGTGGATTCGTGACAGAACTGCAATTCGTGATGCAAAGCTACAAAGAAATCGGTGGACTGTGATTGATGGTTAGGCAATCTGCCCTAACTCTCTCTTTACTTGCATATAGTAGGCATAATACGTGAAAACATAATATATATATGTATGTATAGTATTATCTGCTGTTGATCTTAACGTATATGAACAAATATATTTAACGTAATTTGATTCTAGTCTGTCCATTGACGTTAAAAAATTGGAATTTATCGCTTGGCATTTTTGAAAAATGCAAAGCATGAATATTGCTGTCGTTTATAATGGTTTCTGAGTTTAGGCGTTTTTGGCGAACTCTAAAATTGTTGTGAGTGTTTTTTAGAACTGCATTTGAAACTGGTGCTATACTTATATCCACATATATTATGTATTTATTTTTCTGACTAATCATAAAGTGGTATTTGGAATATAAAATACTGCTTTATTACTTGCAGAACATGCTACTAATTGTTCTAATAATGATGTAATATACAAGAGTTAATTATTTCTGTAAAATTACATACATACGTAATCTATTTTAAAAACTACAGACACATTATGCAAATATTTAAACTTTGAACAAAGTACAAGCAAGATGTAGTAATATAATTCGTCAAATAACTGGTCAGAAATAAACTTATCATGTTAAAAAACAATGCTTTTTTAGTAAAAACACGAGTAATTGATAATTAATTAATTGTATGCGTTTAATTGAAAAGTATTTTACAACATAATACTCTCACTTCGAACTTGTTTCACTTTGTGCAAGATCAATTAGGAGCGTGTCTGGCTCCTCAGAATCTTGCGAGCTATTCTGCTTCCCCATTTCGTCGACAGCTTCACGGACTATTGCAGATCGGGATTTCCAGGCGTCCCCTTCCGCTGAGAACAGCCCTTTGGATAAATTAGAGACATGTCAATCAATGTGTTGGTTCGGGACATAGACTTTAAATAGAATTACTATAATATATTAACGTCTTTAGTTCGGGATAACTTGTAATATATCTTGGTGATATACTGAGTCAGGCAGGGTAAGCCATAGACCTATAATGCTTGCTAATAATGTAATCCATACCGCCAACGTTGTATTAATGAATTGAAAGCACGCATATTATTTAAACAATATTGCGTTAAATTGTCAATCTCGTGAAACATGATATACGTACATATACCATGGTATAGTGTAGTGTATATTGCAAATTATGTTTGATGTAGGTACTATATATGTATATACATAGTTGTACAGTACTATAGTATTCAGATTGAAACTAAGATATGCGCAATAACATTTTGTTAAAGGACCTAATGAAAGCCGTTTACTAAAATAAAATCGTGTTTTTCGATCACTGGATCATTCAATATAATTGATATAGATTCTAGCAAGTACTGTAAACTTACTGAAATATTCATGAAAAACATAATAAATAAATGTTTGCATATCTAGCGAAATTTTAAGTGCAAGTAGTAAGGAGGGTGTGTTTCCAGATCACGCATATTAAACAACATCCTCCCTTATTAAAATGCGTGAGGGTGTGGTTACTGTCCACCCGTCTCGTAACTGTATTTAAAAATATCTAATTTATATGTATGTGGGAGTCTTTAAGTAACAAATAGACTTAAAATGGAATAAAGACAATATTTCACAGAACTATAATTAGGTAATATTTGTAAAGAAAAAGGGTGTAGAAACTTAGTTTAAGAAGCCTTATGCAAGTACCACTCACCTTCTGAGAACGTTCTAAGTGAGGCAAAGTTTGGTCTTCCTGTGAAGCTGAAGCCGCGATCACAGCAGACAGCATGGAGTGTGGCGCATCCTCTCACTACGATAATAGGACGATGCCACCATCTCAGGTAGCAGCTTAAGTCTTCTTCTTCATCGCCTGTGGATCTGTAGAGTATTGCTGGAAGGTCCAATCCTGAAGGGGTGATAGCAGGCATTTCAAATATACTTTGTTAATGTATGTCATGTTCTATAAATAGACGACGTAATATTGGAGATCTTTTGATATTCATTAATCTAGTCCAATCGAAGGCACCTATGTATAATAACCATTATATGTATGAATTAGAAGTAAATAATAGCTATATAATTTTAATTATTATTTGATCTCAATGCTATTTGCAAACTAATTCATCGTTGCTCTCATAATTTAAAATTGTCGAAGTTTAGTGGACATTATTTACCACTTTGTATCTCAAATAGTGCCCCTTATTTTAACAGCCATTTGGTAGTGTTCAAAATAAATCAATTGAAATAATTTAATTTAATTTAAAAAAATGCTTTTAAAAGCTTGTATGGAAATCCCTTCAGGCTTTATATTAAGCAGATATTAAACGAATCGCTGATGAAAATATAATTAAATTTACAAAATATTTCGTATCGACAATAAAAAATGTACTAAAATATCGAGTTAAGGAGTTAAAATTATTACTGCCACAAAAAATACAAAAAATTTATGCAATAATATGACACGTTGTAAATATAATTAGAATAATTCCAAAATGTGAGAAGGTTACAATTAACACTTTCACTCAAATAACTCTAAATTAAAATTCAATAACAATTAAATTGGCAAAAAGAAATAAACCTTTATTATCCGAACTATATAAAATGTAAAACTTCTTTTTAATATAATCACACGCGCTGCCCTTTCACAGATTTCTGGATATGCCCCTGTTCACGATGAGTACTTATACTGTGTATATTTCGGTGTATAGAGCTAATATGAAATATAGGAGCGAAACAACAAGCATTAGACATAATTAAAAGAAATAAACTTGGAAGTCATCATCAAGTAAGCACTATACTACATCTACAAAGTTAAAGGCTGATTATTGTCCCTTACTTTAAAACCTAAATTACCTCAAATCATTTTCTTACTGTATATTTCACTTACATTATTAAAACATTTCATATTTTATCATGATTTTTAATCAGTTTTTGAATTTAGTATCAATTGTTCCTAATTAAATGTGACAGTTTACCACTTCAGCGGAGATGATATACCCTCAGTGAATGCGTAGATAGATTAGTCAATGTGTAGTTCAAAAGCTTTGAAATCGTCATATAACAGTCAGTATAATATTATCACTATACTCCTCATATATAGTTCTGAAAACTTTGACTTATTCACTTAATCTTTCTGTTTACACAATAACAATAACAAATACTCAATTCAAAATATTGACATATTTCAAGGGAAGAAATCACCATATAATTCGGGAGAAATTCTAGCTTCATTTTCTTCTTTTCTTAAAGGTACAACCATTGAGTAATACTACCAAGAGAGTTCACTTAGCGCATTTGAATGTATATCTATCAAAATTTACAGACAAGGTAATTCGACCATGTAGATTTCAAATTTAATTTAAAAAAATGCGCTAAAAAATTGCCTTCCTGATTTATAGAAACATACTACTTTATTTCCATGAAACATGTTTAGTAGTATATTTTTTATAAAAATCTATTTTCCATCAAATTTAAATAAGTAGCTCAAATCAAAATATATAAAATAATTATGTTTAACAACACATGCTATAAAATAGTAATAATAACATCATATAAAACCATAAATGTTTGGTCCACACTATAATAATCAAAGAATATAGGATTGTAAAGAAGGCTCACTCTTTTGATTCAAGCGGAAAATCCACCATTTTGAAACTGCACCAAA